>JAYMSP010000570.1:0-46869 GCA_036897095.1 Plantago elongata
CTCGCATGTTCGTCAGACCTACCAAGCGCATTGGCTAGTGTGTCTGTCCGCTAGGAGGTAGGGAGGTCCGACCCGCGTGTGAGGTCGAGACGGACTCATTTGGAGATCATCGATTGGGTCGGGGTCTT
Source organism: Plantago elongata (assembly GCA_036897095.1). Classification (NCBI taxonomy): domain Eukaryota; kingdom Viridiplantae; phylum Streptophyta; class Magnoliopsida; order Lamiales; family Plantaginaceae; genus Plantago; species Plantago elongata. Next base: position 129 of record JAYMSP010000570.1, read on the forward strand.
GATGGACCGATTTGTTAGTTTTGTTGGAAGAGCAAATCTTGACCATTACAATGCCTTGTTGGGTAAAGTTATTGATGGAATGTTGACAAAATGGTTGAAATATTTTTCAAATGTGCCAAACCTTGCTATACAAAACCGCTTGTTTAGATCATCGATGCAAACGATGGGTGCATTGAATTGTTGAAGAAATATTATGCCAACATAGATACCAACATATGATTTGATGATCTTGTCGAGAAGGAAAAAATCGATAAAATGTTTCAAAAATTACATGATGCTTACAATGTTGATGCACAACCGATTGGTGAGACTTTGGAATCACAAAGTAGCAGTCAATAAGGTCGTGTGCTCTTTGATTCTTTATTTGGACAAAAATCAACGACGACAACAACACCAAATCAATCAAGTGTCGATGAAGTGCTATTTTTATCTGGAGGACGCCAACATCCCGACACAACCGATTTCAATGTTCTTAATTGGTGGAGAGACGATGCAAAATCATTTCCCGTATTGCGACGTATATCCCGTGATCTATGGCTACACAAATGTCTTGTTTTAGTGCCGCGGGACGCACACTAATGGATAAAAGGAGTCGATTAACTCCAAGATCGATACGCTTTTATGTCATATGGAAAGATATGCTTGATGCTGAAACGCGTACTAATGAAGCAAAGTTTAAAATAGATGCGGACGAAGATGAGTATGACATATGTATGAGGGGTCACTTTGATAATATTGAAGATGAATTTGTACCCGAGGAAGAGATCTCGTCCAACTCCAACGTACTTGATACGTCAAATTACATAATTTCTTGGTCGACTTTAATGAGTAATATTATATAGTAGTCTTATTCCTTTCATGGTGTAATTTTCTTATTTATAATAACATTTTTAAGATTTAGTTTAATTTTATTTATGTTGTCACTTCCAATTCCTTATTGTCAATTTACAGTTAGTAACTTAGTACCAATTTACAGTTATTCACTTCCAATTTACTTGCCAACTCCATGACTCCATCCATGGAGAAGAACCAATTTAACTTAGTACCAATTTACAAACTAAAAAATATTAAAAAAAAAAGTGATTGGTCCATCTAGCCTGACCCGATCCGGACCAGTTACATAATGGGCTAGGACTGTGCCAGACCAGGGATCTGCCCAAAAAGCCCGGTTCGGTCAAAACTGAACCGGAACAGTGCGCCCCCGGCCCGAATACCAACTCTAGTTGTGAATGGAGGCGAAGTGATTTTGATTTTTGAGAGCAGATAAAAAATACGAGCCAACTTTGAAGATTATGTTTCGTAGTCACTTACGTGTTTATTTAATTAATAATATTATATTTAAAAAAATGAAATCTTGCAATTTAATCCAATTTTAAATTTGAATTATTACAAATCCGATCCAAAAAATTCTAAATAAAGAATAAAAACGTCCAAGTCAAAATTCAATATGAAAATTACAAATTGAATTTTCGATTTTGCAATTGAATATTCGATTTTGAAATTGAATATTCGATCCAAATCGTCTCAGAAACCCTACTGAATAGGGTCCATTTGGTGTTTGTGGCGCAAGTAAACCACAAAACCCTTTCCTCCCTTGTCTGAACTGAACCGCCAGTAGAACCTTCCAGGTTCTTTGGAGTTCAATTGTTGAAGAAGCATCAAAATCAGTTCACTTTTTCCATTTTCCCCAATTCACTCTCTAGGGTTTCCTCCTTCACTCTCACTTCACTTTCTCTACGGAATACGACCAATGGTCCGTTCTCAAGGCCTCCGCCTTGCTCGCGGCTCACTCTCCGCCTTCTCGCACTATTCTGTAAACACATTTCTCTCTTTTTTCTGTGTTCATTTTGTAGCTCGATTGTTTTTCTAACTTCGATTGTTATTGGTGACGATACTGTTTTTTGAACTTCGATTGTTTGCAGTTATTTGCATCAGGATGCAGGAGCTTCAGCACGACGCTGTGCAGTCAGACTAGGCTGCTCTTCGGTTGCAATAGGCTAGGAAATGGTATTTGTTGTTGCTTTTGCTATCCGTGTTTAAAGTTTATGAAATGTTATTTGTTCAGAGAGTATTGAATGTTTTGTTGCCTTTTCTAGTTGTGTTGATTGTCTGCCTGGTTATGAAATACAGTGAGTAATGAGGCATCTTGGTGGAAGCTAGGATTGTGGAATGATAAATTTAGTGGATCAAGGGCAATTCATGCCACTGGTAATTTTTCCCTTGTTCATTACTTGCTTGCTGATGAGTGCTTGGACTTATAGAATCTCCTCCATCATATCTGACTGTATTTCCTAATTCTAACATTTCCTACTGCCCAAATAATCGTAACATTTGTATAAGAATGTTGGAAAGGTTTTTATTGAAATTTGTGTAGTGTCTTGCTTATGCTTTCTATTTTCTTTCATGTTCTATGTGTTTTTTTGCTTGAATGTTTTCTTCTTTGACAGCACAATTATCGAAAGACTTCTATGATGTACTTGGCGTGAATAAAAATGCAACGGCATCCGAAATAAAGAAAGCTTATTATGGGGTATGCAGTTGCATTCTATCAGATGTCAAGAATACAGATAGTCGAGTGTTTTGAAGCTCCCTTAATGTTCTTATATGGTTTAATTATGCAATCCTGCAGCTTGCCAAAAAATTACATCCAGATACAAATAAAGAGGACCCAGAGGCTGAAAAGAAATTCCAAGAAGTTCAGATGGCGTACGAGGTACAACCTTTAGCTTTTTTACACTCTTTAGTCAAAACTTCCAGATGTGACTATTGCAAGCTTATCTCGGATTTAACTTTTATAGGTTCTTAAAGATGATGGGAAGCGACAGCAGTATGACCAGGTCTGTGCATGTGCTTGCAATTTTTGCTTAACATCCTAATATGCAACTATGAAACTCAATATTGATTGTCCTAACTCCCAAGTGGGTGCATACAAAGTGAAGTGGAATCAGCATCTTAAAAATTAAGTCTTTTTTTGCGTTTATAGTGGGATCTACGGCTTATAACATAAACGGATAATCAAAATACACGTGTAAAAATATCTTGATGATTTTCTGTAGTTCTATAATATTTTCTATTTGGTTGGATGCTTATCATACCGTAACAATTACAACCGTGTCTCACTTTGACTCCATGAAGACCATCATTGATTCCAAATTTTTTTTTTCTCTCAACCTTTGTACTTTCATATACGTTCTTTCTTATTCTAAATATTTTGTCTACAATTATTTCACAGCTTGGCCATGAAGCTTTTGAACAAGCTCGTACTTCCCCAGGCGGTCCTGGGCATGATCCATTTGGTGGATTTGGTTTCAGTAATTTCCAGGACATATTTAGAAATGCCGATGTGAGTCTTTTACCCTATGCATGTTGTGCTTGTATCTTCCTACTTGATGGAGGCATTTGTAGTAATGTTCTTGAATGACAAAGACACGTAATTCCTTAGTGCTAATGCTGCTAATAACCCAGTATGTGCTTGTTGCAATAAAAAGACAAGATTTGATAGTACTGAAATGCTGGATTAACCTCAATATATGCAATCTAAGATATTTAGGGCACTGTATATATCTATAGTCGGGCTTTAATGTATGATCCAATAAAAAAAACTAAACTTTGAGATGCTTAGCAGTTAGCTGTGGTGTAAGTTTTGTTGTAAGATGCTGTTACCGAAACAGGTTCTCGATCTTACAAGGCATGGGATAAATCTCAAATGTGTGTGTTGACACCAGAAAACAAAAGAAATGATTAAAGTAGTGTTCATGTTCTTTACTAGTAATCAATTAGAGGTTGTGGATTCATAGGTCTGAACTTTGTATATTCAGAATGTTCCTTGGTTTAATTTGATCCACCATTGATTGGTAATTAGTCACTCTATTGTAGAGTTATATGTTTTTATAATTAAAATAATAAAAAGCAACTTGTTGCACCAAAAACATTCCTGTTCTGATTTCTAACCCTGATCACTAGAAAATTGACACGCGGTACTCGCGTACAAACTTTCAACTTATTAATATTGTTGAAAAAAATATTTAAGCAATAATAATTTACATTATAATAGAATTATCTATTATAGTATAATTTTTAATAAGATTAAACCATACAAAATGTTGTAAGGAAAAATGTAGTTATGATAGGGGGTATAATAGGAAAAATGAAAGTTGGTCCGCTAACTACCCTGATCCTCTTTCCTTTTATAATAGTAATAGATTATATTCGGTTCTATCTGATGCTGTTGTTTCTTTAGTCCTACTTTTTTAATATATTATCAGATGTCGAGACGAGAAGTCTTACATTATTGAGCAATGTAATATGGCTATTTTAAACTAAGAAGTATAGATACGGATACGATACACTGGGATGCCAAAATCCAAAAACATAGGATACGAATATTTTTCTTTTTAATTTAATTTCTGTTATTATATATACACTAAAAAGGGGCTGTAAAGCAATAAAAAAAGGGCTGTAGTGCAATAAAGAAAGAAAGGTTCTGTCTGTAAAACAATTCCTATCTCCAATTCAACACTACTTCCGTTGTCTAGTAGGGCCCAACCCACAGAGTCTTTCAACAGTCCATTAGAAAGGAAGAGAAGAAGAAGAGAGAACACAGAATAAAAAGAAGAGGAGGTATGATTGATGTAACTTGTTAGTCTTGGGCTGCCGGAAATGATTTCTGCCGCCAGCTCGATGATTGTAGGGCGGCTGGTGAAGCTTCTATCGATCGAATCTGACTGGTTTAGGTGATTCTATTTTCGAAATAGTTCCCCCCCCCAAAAAAAAAGGTCAAGGGCAGGGGATACGTATCGTTCACGTATCTGTGCATATCTGAAACGTATTTTGATGGAGACTTCAGATATTTCACGTATCCGTGCTTCCTAGATTTTAAGGTTTGTCTATTTGTTAGTACCATAGTTTTCACAGAGCAATTAAATGGCTAAGCTTGAAAAGTGTGTACTGACATTTGACCTGTATTGTTTAATCCTACTTTCTAATGACTTGTTAGAGTGTTGCTGATGGGGCACATCGTCTGCCATAGGTGGCATCAACTGAAACATCAAACATTAGCATTAACCTTGCAGGAAATTAGGCTTAACACTCTGAATCTCACAGTGAGCTGGTAATTATTGTATTTCTAATAGCCTTAATATTGTACACAGGCTGCTATAGATGGACAGCAACTTAAAGATTTGCATTAGCCATGCAACAAATTAAATCGGCTAGTTTACGAAAAATTTCCATGAACTGGTAGCGCAAGTAATTGACAGGATTTCAGATACTAAATTGTCGAAGTTTGTCTGTATTTTATTCTTTTCTGTGTTACTTAAAATCTTAACTGTATGTTTCTTTTTCTCTGTAAAAAAAATAATATTTTCTTTCTTTTGTTTTCAGATCTTCGGCAACATATTCAATGAAGGCATGGGTGGTGAAGATGTAAAGGTATGGTGGATGCTGTTTTAACATGAGCTTTGTTATGTTGCTCATGTGTTCACTTAGTTAAGGCTACCAAGTGCAGGTCCAGCTTGAACTGTCCTTTATGGAAGCTGTCCAGGGTTGCTCCAAAACACTGACGATCATGACTGATCTGGCCTGTGATACTTGTGGTATTGCTATATGTGTAATTAGTCAGAAATTGTGGATTATAGTGCTAAATTCACTGAGAGCTCTTGATTTGCCAATCTTTTGTGTGATTAGTCAGAAATTGTGGATTATAGTGCTAAATTCACTGAGAGTCCTTGATTTGCCAATCTTTTAAGTTAATTGATGTGAACTTACAGTTCATGAGCGGAGTTCTTTCAGTCTCAGTATTTACTCTTCGTGATGCTGTCTTGACAAGTGTTTGAAACCTTTTGATTTGATTAGGTGGAACTGGCATTCCTCCTGGGACCAAGCCCGAGACTTGTAACACTTGCAAGGGCACTGGCATGGTAAATACCCTAATGAATTCTTTTTTCTAGTTATGAATAGTGGCACAGTCCTAATACATCATTTTTTTTTTTTGAAACTGTAGTATGTATCAAAAAACGGTCCTTTCACACTTCAAACTAATTGTCCAAGTTGCGGTGGACGGGGAACAACTGTGTCGGTAAGATATTTACATGCTGTCTCCATGTGGACTGTATGCTTTTGAACGGTGTCGCTGTACCTAATTATTATGCTAGTCATTGGTAGGTTTGGTTTTACAATTGATATGTTATAATACCTTATTTGGATTTGACAAGAAAGCAGTAGATATTTTGTAGTTCTTTGATTTTGCTCGATTGTCTTCTATTTCTAAAGAATACATACTCCGCCAATGTAGTTATTACACCAAATTAATTGGATTTTGAAATCCAATTAATTTTGACTTATGAAAAATTGGTGGTTATCTCCCCCCCTTCATAAAATTAACCATTCCATGGATTTTGGAGTTAGATTTTCACTTCCTTTTTTTGTTTTGCCTCACATGTTTGCACTATTTAATTTACAGTAAATAAATTTAGAGATAATTCACACCATTTTTTTGTCATTATTTTTTAATTCTAATTTGACATTCTGAAAAATAAATAGATGATCCTCTATCAATTTTTATTAATTGTTTTTCTGGCATGCACAAATTTGCTAGTGGTAAAATGTAGATGTTTCTATGAAAATTCTTCCCTATATTCTTCCACAAAAGACATCCTTTGCTTTTGCTTTTGTGGATGCAGCCTGTGCATTTGCTGTGAATCTCAGATTGTTAGATCTTGTATACATTATTTTAATGTTAATTTATTTTAGAAGCCTCCTCTTGTTTGTTGTAACTGTGATGATTGATGAACACTTATATTATGTTATGTTTCCTCCTTAATCCAAACACATTCATTAGTTGTATATCACTTTTGTGTGAGAGTGATCTGATATGCTGTGCTGTGTGTTTGAAGCTTTAGAGCTTTGCTTAGATTTGCATAGTTTGGCACTATGTTATTTTTAGTCTTGACTCATCTTAGATGGGAGTCATGGGTCAAATGTGGCTGGTCGAAGTGGTGCCTATGCTATGTTCATGGAGAAAAGCTTGACTAAATGCACAAGTGTTTGCCAAAAGTAGCCTTCTTAAAGGAATGATCACTAATCTAACTTTCTTTTGCAAATATAAACTTAATTTAGGCTCTATGTTTCAAGTTAAAAGAGTTAATATAATCTTTGTCGACCAACAAGCATTGTCCACACTTTTAGCTTATGGTTGTCATCATATTAAGTTTCCAGCATGTTAACAGTATTTGATTTGTTTTGAATAAAACTAATAAATGTTCATAATGGAACTCCACTCCACCTACTACAATATAGAGTTGGAGGTGACATTTGCCACTTTGGTGCTAAATTGGACTCATATAGATCTGTTCAATATGTCACAATTTTGGAGCTTTTACAGATTTAAATAAATGTCAAGTAGATGCGGTGTTCTCTTAGCTGCAAAGGCCGACTAATTACTCAATAGCATACATTTCAGGAAACTGTATAGATCAAAATAAAGACAGTGTTGTCTTACTTCCAATGCAAACAAGTCCAAAGTATGAAATTGGATGTAATACCGTATTTTCACTCTTGTAGTTGTAGTCCCTTCCAATAACAGAAATGATAGAAATCGTAGAAAGACAGATGTTGGGGAGAAGTAATTTTGTAGGCTTTTAGTTTAACTACGTAGAAATTTTTTGCCTACAGATATATGCTAAGGGGTGGTGTTTTTTATTTGATAGTATGTGATTTTATCACCGACTTTTTTTTTTTTTACTTTTTTGTTTTTTGGAGTTTTCATGAGATATAGGAAATGTATTTTAAGAGCTGGATATTATTTGGTTTTTGGACCTGGAGATTAAGGTATAATGTAAATGTAGTCGGGGAAAATAGATCTGTAGTATGTGACCCTAAATGTTTGAGTGTGCATGAATGTACAATTTACCAACAACGTGTTGGGAAATAAACTGCAATAATATGGGGATAACGGCTGAAATAAGAAAATCAAGGATGAGAAAGACAATTGGTTGCCCAATTTGTCAATAATTTTGAATAAGTTTGGGGGCGCTATCAAGCAGTGTTGTTAATCCCAGATTGCGTTGTGTCGCGACCAACCGAAAAATCTGGGATAGTGGGATCGTGCTACCGGGATGATGAAGTTATATATAATATAGGATACATTATAACGTGAATGTAAAATGTTAGAAATAACTCACATCAATCTAGAAACTAAAGAAAAATGTCCTGAACTGTGGAAGTTTGCTGCATATTAGGTTTTAATGGGGGGGTTATTTACCCCCAAACTTCAACATCCCGCCTGAGATGCTATGTTCCTGGGATGGGCATGTCAATACCGCTTAGGTGTCAGAACGCCCCGGAGGATTGACAACACTGCTACCAATCCAGGATTCCAATAAACAATGAGAGAATTGTAGGATACAACTTCGACCACAACAATTGACCGTCTCTACTCTATCAATGTCTAGGATCTAATAATTAGCTGTCTGCTATACTGCTTTAGGCTAACTGGTCTCAAGCGCTCTGCTAATTGTTGTTCTGTACTGATACGAGTTACAATGGCTGGCTGGGGATATATATATATATAGGAGTAAGGGACGAGCTCAATTTAATAACTCCAATAGATAGTTGGGTAGGAACAGGAACTAAGAACATGTTAGGACTGTTGGACCAATAGGAGTTCAACTGTTCACATGACTGCATCTGTAGTTTAATTTGGAAAACTATTTCCCTTTTCTTATGTGGCATCCTTTATCTTTAATTTACTTTCCTGATTTGACTCGAGTCTGTCTCCATACTCAACATATATAACTGGAATATAGGACAATCAGTGTGATGGAGGGAGTGGTTGCTTGATTCAAGTGTCGACTTTGACCACCAATTACTCTTACATCACACCTAAAAAATATATGAAAGGACTTATACTAATGTCGAGGAGGCAACTCTGAAATTGTTTGCAGAACTTTATAATCTTATCTTTGGCAAATTTTGATGGCATTTCTGATGTATTATTGATGTTGAACATTGTTGGTCTATTTTCCTTGTGATTGCAACAGAAACTGTGCAAGTCTTGCAAGGGTAGGAAGGTAACAAGAGGGCATAAAACAGTGAATTTACAAGTCATGGCAGGTAACGTATAAACTGCATTATCTGTCAATCTTCCTACGATGATTTTTGCATGTAATTTTACACACAATGGTAGGTTTGAATTGCTATGAGCAGTGTAATTTATGCTTTTAGTTGTACCTGCATTGGCCGAAATGCTTTTATAATGAATAAAAAACTTAATCAACTATACTTGGGGACTTCCGTACAGAAACCATATGTACTTCTCTTCAGATGTTTCTGGAGTTAATTTTCCGGTTCTTTAGTTGTCTCCAACTCTGCTCTATCTGTTTATTTATTTTAGTAGTTTGAAAGGTATTTTCTGTGTGATAAGTTCTGTGCTTCCATGTGTTAGCAAAAAAACTAAACTACTATTTCCACATTTTGCCCTTTTATATTATGTAGGAGTGGACAATGATGATACTATTAAAATGCCAAGAAGTGGTGGAGCAGACCCTGATGGAAACCAACCTGGAAACCTTTACGTCATGATCAAGGTCACAGTGCATCACCTTTCAGCTTGTAAATTTGTGAGTTGGTCTACCTCTCATACTTAGTAATGTATTTGATGACCTTACAGGTGAAGGAAGACCCCGTTTTTCGTAGAGATGGAGCTGATATCCATGTCGATGCAGTTTTGAGCATCACCCAGGTAATTATTCTCAGAAATTCTGTTTGTGAGGTTATATATGTCGGAACAAGAAAGCTGTAGCTATTGTATGGCAGCCTTCAGGTTAAGTGTTAGACCTGATCTACAAGATTTGATGCCTTATTATGCAATTGTATGTTTTTGTGCTTCATCTTGGCACATGAGTGGCATTTTCTTTCTTCCTTCTTTTTCAGGCAATATTAGGAGGAACAGTTCAGGTGCCCACTCTGACTGGTGATGTTGTTCTCAAGGTTTGTAGTTGCTCTCTGACTTATATCTTCTCACATGAATGACACGAAAAGGGATTATGAACAACTCGTCAACGTTTTTTAAACTTCCATTGATGATATAGTTCCGTTTTTCCCCTTGGTTTTGAATCGGTCATATATGTTTGGTTGGCAACTAATTGCCGTATGCACAAACCTAAATATAATGTGATTTTTGCAAAATAATCTGCTTTGTGAAAAAACTATTTGTTGTGATCCATCTCTATATTATATGTTTGCCCGAAGTGTAGAGTAGTATTTGAGATAGGATAGAATCTAGAATTAGTGGCATAAGTATCTGCAGGTAAGTGCCTTCTATAAACGAATGGAAAGCCCCTGACCCTCTTGAAATAGTTGTATATATATTTGTGTATACATAAAAAAATATTACGAGAAACTCTCCCGAGAGTCCATAGTTTGTGAGAGTCCTGCATTATTGTATATTAATTTTACATTTTTATATTTTTACAACTTCACAAAAAAATCCGATGTACAATTATTATACAATAATATACAATTAGCAAAAATACACGAAACACACAAAAATCCACAATTTGCATACAACACCGTACAATTAATACAATAATGCAGGACTCTCACAAACTATGGACTCTCGCAAGTTTTTGTAAAATATTACTCTATTATATAAATATTTGCTGAAATAGACAGATTTTGTTTAGCATTTTTTTTGCACATGTTTTTATTAGATGTATTTAGAAAACAATGTTTTGTTGCATTATTAAATGAGGTACATGTAGAAAAGTCTACTTATTTGTTATGGAGACCGTAAAATATAAATTGAGTGTTTAGGTTCTGTGGGAAATGCTTAATGTGTCTTTGAAGAATGTTCAATGTTTTATGTTTTATGTTTTATGTTTTATGTTTTGTGATTTGAACATGAAATGCATTCATGAAAGTTTTAGGTTCCATGGGAGATTAAAAGTATTTAGGGAAGATGTTTAATGTTTTTACGAGAAATGTTCAATTACTTACAGATAAATGTTTAATGCTGTGTTTTGAACATGAACGCGTTTAGTGTTCCGGTTCAGTGAGATCTAGTAAAAATGTTTTCTGCTTGAATTAAAGAAGCAGTTAATCTTGGAAGACTCAATCTAATTTGTGATAGCATCTGACAGTTACTTCAAATATTAATGCAATTGACTAATTTCCAATCACGAGAATTTCTATTACCCTAGGAACTTAAATTTTTTACTCCCTCCACGGTTTCATCTTCCCGCGGGGCCGGGCACAAGATTTAAGATAAAATTGAATAAAGTATGAGACTTGGTGATTAAGTAGGAAAAATAGTGAATAAAGTATGACAAATAGTAGTAACTAAAGAAGGAGAGTGTATACAGTAGGAGAGAGAATTTTCATGTTAAGGAATGAGAAGATGAAGTTGGGACGGACCAAAATGGAATACGGGAAGATGAAACTAGGATGGAGGGAATATATAAAACAACTTTCAACTCATGAGAAGGAACTTGTAAATCTTAATTGATAAACTTTAACTTGTTTTAAAGCCCTTAGCTCCCAACGCGTGGGAGTGCGGAGCATGAATATTAGTGAAATACTGAAGCCTTATGTGATTCAAAATAATATGATAAGGCACAAGCATGGCAATTTCCAGTTTAATCTAATATCGCATCTTCTCATCTACCCACTCAATTTTAATCTGGTGCGCACACAAGTAACTCTTCAACTAGAGCTATAGGGTGGTCTGAGTCCCACTGTCTTCATTTTATGGCTTCCATTTATCATTTATTATTTCTTCCCCTTATGCTCTTCTTTAATGTACAAAAGGGTTTAACCTGTTTGGTGTTACGAAACTGCGAGTCTAGGATAATTTCAGAATCTGACTGGAATCTGGATCCTTCATGGATTGGTTTGAACTGCAGATGCTCTCTTACATTTGTTTGACTTTTGATTTCGTATTTCTGGGCTCTGCAATGTCAAGAATATGGATGTCTATTTCCTTCATTTGGGTTTATCCCCACTAGAAGAATTGACACTGTTGTTTCTTGTTGGTAGGTTCGACCTGGCACCCAACCGGGGCAAAAGGTTGTTTTGAAGAAAAAAGGTAAGACTTCTGCCAGAGCTATGCCATCTAAATTGTCAAGAATCTCTATGAAGTATCCGTTGGATTAATTCTGTTAGATGCTCCTTTATGTTTTTACCCAATACTATTGAAGTTAAAAAATTAATATATTCGCATATAAAAGATGTACCTGAAGATATGAAGCCAAAACCAACGCATTCACAGTTCTCAATGTGACACAGGTCTGAAATAAGTTGATTGTTTCTTTTGTGCCATGCAGGAATTAAAGTTAGAAACTCCTTTTCATTTGGGGATGAGTATGTCCATTTCAACGTTAGCATTCCAACGTAAGTGCACCTGTGGATGGCTACCTTAATCTGTCTTACTAATAAAGCTTGCTATCATTTTTCGCCTATTCAACATTTATTTCTATCCCTCAGGAACATAACACAAAGGCAGCGGCAACTGATTGAGGAATTCACCAAAGAAGAGCAAGGTGAATTTGATAAGGGGGCTGCCGCTGGTGCGTCGGGTTGAGCAGATGTAGCTTTCACGGACATTACTAAGACAGCTAAACGTAGCTGTCATGAACATCACTAAAACAGCAGTAGACAAACTTGATATTATGGTGTTGTGATTATTGCTGGCAATTTTGAAAAAACCTTCCTCATCCCTATTCCGTCGTCGGGCAGGATTTGTATTAATTGTTAATGAAATAATACTTAGACTAGTAACGATTCTGCTGAAGGTCACTTCTTAGCTTTGTATATCAGCAAATTGTTAAATACTGGAGCACTTGATTCACAATCCTCCACTCAGCCTTAGTTTGGTTTGAGGGTAAATAGATAAGACTACTCCCTATCATTTGGTAGAGGTATATAAATTTTGAGTAGTGTTGGGTGATTTTTATCATATGTATCTACCAATCTACCGACTAAGTAAGGAAATAAGTTTAGAAAATCAGCTTATAAAATTGGTTTGGATTTTCTGGTCCAAAATGAAATCGATTAATCTGCAACTTTAGGCTGAGAACAATAATCCAAGTAACAATACTTCGTGCAAGCAATCGAGTACCTCAATTACTTGTTCAACTCTCTTTTCCCTTGAGAGTTGAGATGCAGCAACTTATAAGTTAAGAATAAACATCCCTAAAGTGGACCACTGTGCAATATTTTTGCTTTGTATCCATTGCAGATATATTTCTAACACGTTGTATGACGGGTATCACAATTGAAAGAATTTCATATTTTTGCTTTGTATCCATTGCAGATATATTTCTAACACGTTGTATGACGGGTATCACAATTGAATGAATTTCATGGGTTATAATAAGGAACTAATTGAGATAGAATTTGAATGGTATTTTTCAATTGAAATTGAGTTTTTTTTATAAAATATTTGATTTGAGTGGGGAGATGGCCGCTCCAACGATATAACAAACAACCCTAAGTAATTTTCTCATCCCTTGCTACATTTCGCACACTATTATCATACTATCCGTTGAATAAATATTAGTTCAAATGAATTGGATCAGATCTATACGTTGTGCAGCCTTACACCAAGCCATCCACCCTAAATGACTTGACACGATTGGAGAAAAACTCGTCCTTCATGATTAGATCCACCTGTCATACTCGACTGCACACTGCCTCTATCCTATCATACTATGCAAAGTTAAATATTATTACTGCAAAATAGACAACAATTTAAAAGGAAAAAAAATGAAAGAAAAAAAATGCTTGATTATTTTAAAACATGAGTCCAGTTCATTTAAATACGGTGTTATTTAAATCATTTTTTATTTTTATCTATTATACATTTTTGATTTCACTATTAAAATGAACAATGTACATTTTTTAATTTTATTTATATATAACTTTTTTATTTTCAATAAGTTAACTTGATTAGCTTATTAAATTAGCTAGTTTATTTGAAAAGCTGCGCGTTCATGTAACTAGTATTTTATTAAAAAATTTATTAAACTAAAAATTAATGATAAAGAAAATTGAAATTGATTAGCTTATCAAATTAAACTGATTGTTTAAGAAACTCCATTTACCGAAAAGGGAACCAAATTAATTAATGGCACTATCCAGTTACGTGTTAAGAAGAACAATTTCCCGCCATCATCATCTGTAAAGATAAAAGGAATCTCCAAAACCCAAATTGTGCTGAAACCCAATCCATCCATGGAGATTCCTGTGATCGATCTAGCGCCGTATCTATCCTTCTCATCCTCCTCCTCGAGTGGCGAATTTGATTCGCAGCTGAAGAATCTGTGCTCGGAGGTTAGCCGAACCCTAACAGACACCGGAGCTTTACTGGTCAAGGATCCTCGATGCACTGCCGATGACAACGATCGATTCATCGATATGATGGAGAAGTACTTCCAGATGCCCGACGATTTCAAGCGCCTCCAGGAACGCCCAAATCTCCACTACCAGGTCTAGGTTTCCCTCTTTTTCTCGATTTCCTTTTCTGTATTTGTACCACCGATTCGGACTCGATTGCGATGTAGATACTTTAAATTCGTATGCTATTAGGCAAAAGCTCTAGTGTTGTGGATCAACTTAATTTAGCTGTAAAATAAACAATGTCGTGTCCTTTTGATTTTCTTTTCGTGGCGCCAGTTAACTACTGGTGTGCTATAACTGAGCTACAACTATTGTGTTTTGTTTTTTTTTGTTGGTTTTGTTTCGAATGGAATAGGTCTTCTGGAATTGTTATTGCACGCATTGTCTATATATTCCATCAATTAATGACCTACCTCAGATTTTCATGAAAATTCATATTGTGGATAATAAATCAGATTTACTAGTTGGACGTCGTCTTCTTTTCAATTTTCTTTCGATGGTGCGCTGTATCTGAACTAGAAGTTATTTTTCCAATGTTGCCTTGTCTAGGTTGGGGTGACTCCTGAAGGAGTTGAAGTACCGCGTAGTTTAGTTGATGAAGAAATTCAAGAGAAACTAAGAGCTATGCCTGTAGAGTATAAGCCGGCTGCTCCTGCTGGACCAGATCCTAAATGGCGCTACATGTGGAGAGCTGGTCCACGACCGTCAAGTACCCGCTTTAAGGTCAATGTTGTGAAATATTTTCTGTTTGGTAATTGGATATGGTTTTCTTTACTGATTGGTCTTCATTATTTAGGAACTTAATTCGGAGCCTGTAATACCTGCTGGATTTCCAGAGTGGCAAGGGACTATGGATTCGTGGGGGCATAAAATGATATCTGCTGTAGAGGTAAACACGCTTTGCCTTTTTCGCTTATTCAATTTACATGGTTTATCAAACATTTTTCTTATGTAATGTCTTTTTTTTTGTTGTTAGGCTGTTGCTGAAATGGCAGCAGTTGGGTTTGGTCTTCACAAGGATGCTTTCACCTCTCTTATGAATCAGGTTACTTTTGTCTTATGCCAGCATTCTCTAGCATAGTCAAATCTATACCCTTCTTATTATACTGTATGTGAATATATATAATTCCAGTTGGTAGTTGAGACTTAGAAGACTTCCATCGTATCTGATAAAAATTTCTTGAAGTGTACACTATCTCGGTTGCCAGTTGCCACAAAGTGCTTATGCATTGGTCTCTCATTCCAGCTTGAAACCTCACCTGATTTACGTCTTTCAGTTTTCAATTTCCTCTTGCATGTGCCTTCAGCTTCCTTGCCGTCTGACCACCTTTTGCCTCCCACCTTTTTTTTTTTTTTGGGAAACAACAAACATTTAATTCAACTAGTTATTTGAGCATTGGAACACCCTACCAGCCTAAAAGTGACTCCGACAGGGTGGGACAAATAATCAAGAACCTAACTGTCCGGGCTAGAGCTAAATTCATAGACATGTGGCATACTGGCATGACTCTTACCTGTGGAATCTAAATGAGTGAAACCGGAAGGCTAGGGTTGAAAACCCTATATCTTTGATGTGCATAATGATCATTGATGACGATCACTCATGCATAATTAATCAGTTAACAATAATTATCATCCTTTGATGTTGGATGTGAGGGGAACTATTGTTGGTAAAACCACCCAACTTTGAAGAATATTAAATTTGAGAGGTAGGTGAGTTAAATTCACGTCCTTGATATATTTTCATCCTTTGATGTTGTATCTGAAGGGAACTATTGTTTCTATAGTTTTTGACGTTCGAGCTGATTTGGTGGCTCAAAACTGGTGTTGACTCATCCAACCTGTTATATTCTTTGTTTTGGAGACATAATTGTGCTTATAATAAGGAAAGTTGTACATATCTAGGAGACCATGAAACCTTGAAATTTGCTGCCCGACCAAGGTTGCCGCCGTGGTCGGCCTCAATCTGAGAGCTCCCCCCCTATTCATGGTATGCAGGTTGATCGAGGTCAGCTCATGGAATGACCTAGATCAATGTATACCTTGTGTTTAGTCAACTTTCTTACTTTTGTTCGTATTCTCTCTTAAATGCACTTTCATTGTTATTTGAATCTAAATTCGTTTTAATATGTTGTAAAGCTTTTCCATGCCATCGTAAATTCTTGAATTCCTTACAGTCCGCACATGTATAAAATGGGACATATGTCTTGAAAAATATGATAAACTACTCGGAACAAATAAAATAATAAATATAAAAAGTCACATAATTTGTTGATAAAAAATGGGCTCATAACATGTCCATTTCTATTATTCTGAAATTGGTGTCTTTGAATCACCAATCTGTCTCCTTTTTTATATTTTTGAATCATACTGTCTCTGATTATTTCCCTACTTTAGTTTGATAATTGGTTGAATTGCAACCACTTAGAAACATCATGCAATTTCTGGAAGGCGGAAAGCTTCTTATTATCCAGATCTGGATTCGACAAGGAAACCCAAATCTCACTGTCAGGGTGTTATTGCAATGAACAAGAATTATTCCTTAGTTTGATAAGCATCACGAAATGGTCTATTTTTGTTCCATATATGCAGGTTCTTAATTCCGTTCTATTAGCGTGAGATTCTTTCTTTTATAGGTTGTTTCCAACCTCTTGGATCTTCTAATTATCATTATGGGCTTGAAGTTTCTATTGGTGTTTCATGCTTTTAGTAATTCTATGTTGCTTTGCTGTGTTGCATATTCTTATTGAAACATGTTTCTTCTCTCCAGGGACCACACCTACTTGCTCCAACAGGGAGTGACCTACACCGGCATGGACAAATCGGTACTGTGTTTGCTGGATATCATTATGACCTAAATTTTCTTACAATTCATGGAAGGAGTAGATTTCCGGGCTTAAATATTTGGCTGCGAGATGGACGAAAAATGGAAGTCAAAGTCCCTGTTGGGTGTCTTCTCATTCAAACAGGAAAACAGGTAATTAATTCTGCCTTGGTAAATGGTAATAAAAGCTTAGAGCTGAAACTAGTTGCTTCTATCAACTACATGGTCTTCCCTCTGCTTTCTGTTTGTCCGCCTTATAAAGAATTAAAATTGAAATATTTATACACTGCTCAAACATTAAGTGTATGTTTGGCATCACCTTATATAAGGCGAGTTATATGTCAATTTCGCCTTATTCACCTTATTTAACCATAATAAGGTGATTTGACTAAAAAATAATGAGGTTTGATAAACTTCCACCTTATTTTTTTAGTCATCTTATAAGGTACTTTAAAAAATGCTAAAATATGACTAACTAAAAAATAGGAAAATGTTATGTAATAATATGATAATTAATGTCCATATTGACCTCCTCCACTCCTCCATGAATCTTTCTTGTAACTCTTGTACTTGTACCTCTTGTATTCTTGTATTTTTGTAACTCTTGGAAGTTACAACACAATTTATCACCCCATTATTTTAACAACCATCAATTGCTGTACCACTTCGGGTGGTTATATTATAAAATATAAGATCAACGGATCTTTGATGGTAAGATATTTCGGCCTTTAAGCTTTCATCGATGATGATGAACATATTGCTCAAGCCTTATCTTGGCTTTATACTTGTATTGCTTATTAACTTGAGGGAATATTAACAACCGTTCAATATTATAAAGTACTGTATAATACGAAAGCATAATTTAATAAAATAAATAAAATATACCTTCACCAATGGCGATGCTATTATTTCGATTCTCATCGCAAAAATGATATTAAAAAACATATCTATGTTCGACCGCAGATTTCCAATGCTTCATAGACCACAATCACGATCAAAGTCAAGAAAAAGGTGTCGTTAATATGGTGACAAAATTTGGGAACGATCCAGTGACTAACGAATCTGGAGTCAATTTCACAAAAAGGTTGTGCTGTGCAGGAAAACTATGCACGAAATTTACCTTTTGTCTTCTCAATTTATTCTCGGTTGTCCAATTTGATGGACATATATATTTTAATAAGAGAACCATCAATTGTTAGCCACGCATGGTGGTTTTTTATTTTTGAAAGATTTGGATCATATATCCATGTAAATGACAATTTGACATTCACTTGTTTCCCAAGAATCGTAACCTTCAAGGTTTTGTATCTCATATTCACTTTAGGGAATATGGTAAATTTATTTTATCAACCGCTTAAAAAGCTTCATATAAAATATGAATTTGGATATTGTTCACCACTAATAAGAAAAATGATAAGAAACATTGTCTAAGAAAGTAAAGAAACCAAACATATTAAGCTTACCTTGATTGTAGATTATCAATGCTCTAATGATATATAATTCGATAAGTAGAGGGTAGGGATCTTATAAACAATGCTCTTACAAATTAAGTTTTCGTGCTAAGTAGCTTGACCGGTAGATACTTGATCAATTGTTCACGTACTCCACATGTCATATGATATTATCTAACCACACTAATTTTCTTATTAGTCGTGAACAATATTCAAATTCATATTTTGGATGAAGCCTTTTAAGTGGTTGATAAAATGAATGTACCATATTCCCGGAAGTGAATATGAGATACAAAACCTTGAAGGTTACGATTCTTGTGAAACTAGTGAATGTCAAATTGTCATTCACATGTATATATGATCCAAAATTTTCAAAAATAAAAAACCACCATATGTGGTTAACAACTGATGGTTCTCTTGTTAAAATATACTCCCTCTGTTCCGGTTTCATCTTCCCGTGATGACTTTTTTTGGTTAACTATTGTCAACTTTAACCTCAAATTACCATTAAATACAATTGTTAAATATTTAACAAAATTATATTATAATACCTTACATCTTGAATTTTTATTATATGGTCTTATTAGATCATTTACCTAGTAATTTAAGAGTAATTTGAGATAGAAATCGGGGCGGAGGTAGTATATGTCCATTAAATTGGATCATATAAACAATGCTCTTACAAATTTAGTTCTACCGGTAGGTACTTGATCAATTGTTCACGTACTCCACATGTCAAATCATGAAGAAACCAAAACCATAATCAAATATTGAGACTGCAATAAGGATATACATTTGCATAAAATGAATTGGTTAATTAGAGAGATAGAGTTAGTGGAAATAACTCATGGATCTTTGGAATTGGACAAATTAGGATGCAACTACTCATCATTAGGGGTGAGCATACCGGGCCCGGACCGATTTTCGGTATTTTTCAATACCGAGGCCCGGACCGGACCGAATTTTATTAAAAGAAAAATTAGACAAAAAGATCCCAAGAGAATATGAAATTGTAGAAATACCCCTCACATCAGATCTTATTGCTTCAGCCTCCAGAGAAACCCTAGTTCCAGATTTTCCCAATTCTTTCATATATTTTCCCTATTCTTTCAACAATTCGGAATCCGTGGAGGCGTGGAGCTGTGGTCGATGGGTGGTGGACTGGTGGTCGACGGAGGCGGTGGTGCGGCGAGTGACTGGGCGGCGACTGGGTCCGTGTGGTGGAGACGTCTGTGCGAGTGGGGAGCTATGAAGCCGTTTCCGGCGAGAATGGAGTGTGCGAGTGGACGTTTCGATCGGGAAATGGTTTCGATCGGGAATTGGAGGTCGGTGACCTCACGGCAGCGGTGGGGAAATGGTTTCGATCGGGAAATGGTTTCGTCACTTGAGGTTTGGCAGATTGGGAATTTGCGGTGGTGGGGAGGTTTTGATCGAGAATTGGAGGTCAGTGACCTCACGGCGGCGGTGGGGAGGTTTCGATTGGGAATTGGACTTAGGTTTGGCAGATTGGGAATTTGGGGTAATGGCGATTGACATACGTATTATATTTTCCTCCAGTTTTTTCAAAATATCGGTCTGGTCGGTGGACACGCGGTTTTTGGACCGGACCGGACCGAGGACCGAAATGTTGAAATCCTCAATACCGAGGACCGGACCGAGGACTGATTTTTCGGTCCGGTTAGGGTCGGTTTTTCGGTCCGGTCGCAGTTTTGCTCACCCCTACTCATCATCACCATTTGCATGTGGCTAGTGTAGTTCTGCCGTGGCCCAAACATGCCTCCACTTCATCTAGCTCCCTCGGATCACAATTTACATTCTCTATCAGTTGGTTGAGTTAACGTTTTACAAATTATAAGACATATAATAACAATAAGAGAGGAGAAAGTATAGCACTTCATTCATCTTATCAAGTGTATGCAACATATGTCATAGGAAAATTTTAAAATAAACCGGGTCTATGAGTAAGTTGGTAGACCCCAACAATCCACATGACTTGAATAATAATTTTAAGTTAATCCAATTCAATTTTCCAATGAATGTGGTTTTAACCACAAGGTCCACAATCACTTGTAGACCCGGTTCATTGGAAGAATTTCTCTATGTATAAGAAATATCACTAAGCCACTACGTATAAGCTACAAATAGGAGAAGATTTAATCTCATCATAATGGGGGTGATAAATTGTGTTGTAACTTCCAAGATTTACAATAAGGATTCAGGAGTGGAGGAAGTCAATGGACATTCAATGCGGAGTGTTATGTAATAATATGATAATGAATGTCCATATTGACCTCCTCCATGAATCCTTCTTGTAACTCTTGTATTCTGGTAACTTTGGAAGTTTATCACCCCTATTATTTATATTAAGTATGACGAGTTTAAATCTCCTCCTACTTATAGCCCATAAATAGTTGCTTATGATCTATGTTGTATACACTTGTACCACTTTATAAGATGAATGAAATGCTCTACTTTCTCCTCTCTTATTGTTCTTCTATGTCTTATAACTTGTAACATAAAATTTATAAAACAGTACAACTTCCAAATCTTTATTACACATAACTTATAACTTATGTCATACGTCCTCTGTCCCACGAAATGCTTCCCGCTTTGCCATTTTTGACGTCCCAACTATAGCTTTCTGAATCTGTTTTTGAATTTTTTTACTTCATAATATTTAAACTTTTCATTAGCTCACTATAGTACTCTCCAACAATTATAAGTAATTTAGTCAACTCACTAGCAATATTTATTCAAAAATATATACACCTCTTAAATTATTAACCCATAAAATAGATGAGATAAGCATCACCAACTCTATTAATCATTATCATCATCTCTTCACAACCATATTAAACCCCAAACACCATACAAACTAAGCATCTCAAAATTAACAAACCAGCATCTACAAATTAACAAACCAAATATCATTTGAATATTGAGAATGAAAACCAACCCACCTAGAGCACAAGTACTATAATACCACAAGAAACATTATAACCACAAGTCATCATAAAATACCACAAGCATCGTCTAAAACTGCAAGCATCATCTGCAGCTCCAAGCATCACAAAAGCTGCGAGCATCATGAAGGGATTTGTGGAAAGATAACTTATTTATGCTTGATTTAGTTGAGATAGATTATGTTTACCATATATAGTTGGAGGTGTTATAGTCATCTTACATAATAATAAGACACTATTTTGTAAGAAAATAAGTGTCTATCACTTGTGAGTAATAAACTATTGCTAACAACACTACTATTCTGTATAATTAACCTTAAAAAATAACTCACATTATAGGTTTTCTTTCTTATTTAAATCAATAAATATCATCTAACTTATGAGTCAATTTGACAAACACGTTGACTTTCAAATCCATTTACCGAACCAGTCCCAAATTTCAGCCACTTATCAATCCTAAATTTCAACTGCCTTATCAGTCCCTGTCATCTTATCATCTAAAAATCGTAGCGTAAGGCCTTAGGAAAGTATGTGTTCCTATAAAAAGGAGGATCAATTACAACCACACCCCCTACTAAAAATGACTTCATGACAACAAGGGCTTTACAGTATGAACAAGAACATCTAAACCCAAAAGGCAACAAAATTAATTGTTTGTGCAATTTCAAATTTACCCCTACTTTTATTAAATTTGCCTTTTATCTTCCTTATTATCCTATTCATATCATACTATCAAAACCTTTATTTCCCATTCATTTCATTCTGCTAATTTATTCTCAAAAATTTCACTTTTCTAATAGTAAATGATTTGACCTTTTTTAAATTCTAGTTAATGAAAACAAGACGGGGTAAGTTTATGTTTTAGTTAATTAAACATATATTTAAAATTTATTTTTTCAAATATTTTGAAGGATAATAAAGTTTGTATAAAAATGAAATAAAACAAATCTTATAAATTGTTTTTTTTTAAATCCAAACAATATACAATTTCACGATATCAGGGGTAACTTTTAGTAATTGTTAATACTTCAGGCGGTTCAGTGAAATTAGAAAAAGTTGTAGGGGTTTGTGGATGTAGTTTACCCATATAGTAATAGATTAAGTTATTTTTGAGGATAAAGCAACCTATGTTAACTGCGAAATCACAGGACCCCCCAGAGGTGTAAATGTAATATTCGTTCGTTGGGATGTAGTTGGCTTTCCGTAATAGCATAACAAGCATTTCTATTAAGTCTAAAGTCTAAACAATAAGTTGCTAAATGCAAATTCTCAACACTTTGCCAGCTTTGATGGCAGTCTTCAAGGAAATGTAATAGTACTATTAATCATCCTTGTATGGAGGCAAGTATCACCTTGACCAACACGTATTCTGACTTGAGTTTCCATTGCCATGAGTGGGGAAAGTCATTTTTCATTTTAGTTTTAACTCTGTTTCCATGTATATTGATTCACAGATCGAGTGGCTGACTGCTGGAGAATGCATTGCTGGAATGCACGAAGTTGTCGTAACTGACCGCACGGTTACTGCAATAAAAGCTGCTTCGGAGCAAAAGCGCAGCCTGTGGAGAGTGTCATCAACGGTGAGCAAGTCCCATGATTGATTTCACAGCATTTTATATCTCATTAGTACTGGGAAAATGACACATTACTATTCTTGACCTTGTGTATTAAAAATATCTGAAGCCATGTCAGTGGTGCCTTTCTAAAACTGGCTGTGCTGTTCCATCTTATGTAGCTTTTCGCACACATAGCATCAGACGCAACTCTAGAGCCTTTAGGCCACTTTGCAGACTCATCCTGCGCCAGCAAATACCCTCCAATGTGTGCTGGAGAATTCGTAGAGCAGGAGCTTGCAGTTATCAATCTTATTGGACGGAAAGTTGATTCATAAGTTGCAACAGAAGATGACTCGTGGGAATCAGGAATTTGAACCCCACAAGTAGTGCGAACCTTGGTCTTGCATGATAAATTAATTTAGATTCTTTTTAGTTTATTATTATGTATTTTCGACATCCATTATTAAATGTTTTAAACTGCTATGTATAGCACCGCATGAAATATAGGTGCTACTTCAACATTTAGGCTAGATCAGATTCACAATGTGTGATATTTTATATACAAGGAAGTGGAGAAAAGTTATGCTCCAACAATCTTTTTAACCCTAAGTATTACAGTAAGCGTTTTAGGATGATTCGTGGCATTCCATTTGTTTTGTAAAGCTAATAATTTAGTGTAGTATGTTTCTGTATGAGTAGGACACTGTCTAAGTTAGATGACGAAATGGTTTATGCATCAGCAATATTTGATCATACTCTTCAGAATTACGTCGAAATCCCACCCCCACCAGTTATTTATTTATGTATTCGATCCACCATGCCTTAGATAAATTGCTCCAATTGGGTTTGTACGTGTATATACATGCATTAATGCATACATAAAATATGCATATATTTTCTATTTCTGGGACCTTTGCTTCGACAGTTCCACTGACCCTGCTTGATTTTTTCAAACTTTAATGTCTGTCTAGGTCATGCAACTCAGATTTTTATATGGAATCAACTATGGACTATTTTGCTACAAACTGAAATTGATGATTTCTTGTGTATTAAAATTTAATTGTAATTGAGTTCCTTGATATTTGATAATATGATATTTTGAAGAAAACATGTCTTGATATTGTTGTTTTACCTTAGAATTTTTTGAGATAGTGTATAGATATTATGTTGATCCGGTATCTCTTTCAAGGCTCACCAACGTTTGAAATACAATATTTGCATGTTGCCAATAAAAGATGAGTCCTTTTGGAGTTTTAAGTTGACTAGTACAAGTCTTTGCCTGGCAGTGTAATGGACTAATGGTGACTGGAGGACTTGTTAGTTTTGGCAAACTGATATTTTAAAGGATATTATGATAAATTGATAATGCTTGCCGGATTCATTGCGGAGCTTGAAAACTAGCTAGACCACATAGTCTTGAAGAAGAACTTCAGGTAATTACTTTGAATTTTCTACTTTACAAAGCATTCAAGATTATGTAAAGTTGGTCAAGGATGTGGATAGTTGGTCAAGAATATGTAAAGCATTTTTGCTCTCTGATTTTCTTGCAAACTGAAGTTACTCTTGTATATTGACTCTTTGTGAATATGTGTCAAGTCCAAGAAGTAGGAGATACTTTGAATCATGTAAGGAGCATGCAGTTTATGGTTCAAATTTTAGTAGATTCGAACACAAAATTCGAGTGGAGAGTTAATAAGGTAAAAAATATTATAATAAAGTACGAGAGATAGTTGATAAAGTAAAGGGGGAAAATTTTCACTTAAAATATGACAAGATTTAATTAAAATATTTTAAAATGAAATGTGAAAAGTTGTAGTCGGGACTTTACGGATCAAAAAACTAGTACAGTTTTAGCTGTGTGAAGTGAGGTGAAATTTGACTGAAGTTAGGCTTGTAATCCTATAAATTATCGTGATGATACCTCTTCATTCCCCATTCATTTACCTTCACTACTTAACACATACATAACTCCTTTAATTTCCTTCAAGTTGAAATTTCCTACACTTCCAGGGTGCCTTCAGTTTATGTCACACAACACATGATCTACTTGCATTTCTTAACTCATACCCCATTCATTTGATCCATAACTCTTTTTTAGACAAAATGGCCGAGTGTGCAGTGGTAATTGTTCTTGACAAGCTCACAGCAGTACTGGATGAAAAGGTGAACCTGATCAAAGATGTAAGGCACCAAGTTGAGTATGTTCGCGACGAACTCGAACGAATGACTGCTTTTCTTGGAGTTGCTGATGCTGCAGAGGATAGTGATCCGGAGCTCCGAATCTGGGTGAAGCAAGTACGAGACGTAGCTTATGAGACCGAAGACATCATTGATGAGTTTATGCTGCAGCTTCAGTACTCCAACGGGTATGGCCTTGCAGTCGGATGCTGTTCTTGCCTTGGCAAGCTAATACTCTATGTCAGGAAGCTCAAAACACATTATGAAATAGCTTCTGAAATCCAGAGTGTTAAATCTCGTATGTCGGATATTGCAGTAGGCCACAGGAGATACTGTTACATGTTCAACGCACCAAGCCGGGGTTCAAGTTTATCGAGTTGCAGTAGTGATCGCCGCGGGGATGCTCTTTTGCTGGAAGAAGGTGAGCTTGTGGGAATTGATGCTCCGAGAAAAGAATTGGTTTCGTTGCTCGTTGAAGGGAGTTCAAGGCTTAATGTTATGGCTGTGGTAGGGATGGGTGGTTTGGGGAAGACTACTCTTGTCAAGAAGGTCTTTGATGATGCAGTCGTGAAGAAACATTTCCAGAATCATGCCTGGATTACGGTATCGCAGAGTTTTAAAGTGGAGGAGATTTTGAAAGATACGATCCAGCAGTTGTTTCAACAAATAAAATTGCCTCTACCTGAAGATTTTGATTCTATGAACGGTAACAGGCTCAAGTGGACAATTAAAGAGTTCTTGAGACAGCGGAGATACATGCTTGTGTTTGACGATGTCTGGAGTATTCAGGCATGGGAAGCTATCAAATACATAATGCCTAATGAAGAGAAAGGAAGTCGTGTCATCTTCACAACACGTCTCGTGGATGTGGCGTCCACTTGTGTTGTGGAGACTGATGGATATGTCTATCGATTGAATCCCTTGTCAGACGAGGAGTCATGGAGTCTTTTCTGCCTGAAGGCCTTCAGTGGGAACTCTTGTCCGACACACTTGGTTGATATTTGCAAGAATATCTTGAAAAGGTGTGGGGGTTTGCCACTTGCTATTGCGGCTATAAGTGGTGTGTTATCCACGAAGAACGACACTAGTATCGATGAATGGAAGATGCTTAGTGACAGCCTCGGGACGGAATTGGAATGCAATGACCAACTTGAGAGTATGAAATGTATTTTGTTGCTTAGTTTCAACTATCTTCCATACTATCTCAAGTCATGTTTCATGTACCTGAGTGGTTATCCAGAGGATTATGTCATAGAACACAACACGTTGGTCCGACAGTGGATAGCCGAAGGTTTTGTCAAACCGAAAGAAGGACGGACGGTGGAAGAAGTTGCCCAAGGATACCTCAATGAGCTTGTCAACAGAAGCTTAATTCGACCCTTGAAGATGAACGATGACCGGAGTGTAAAAGAGAGCTGTATCCATGATTTATACAGAGAAATAATCCTTTCAAAATCAAGGGATCAGAATTTCATGACATCAACTGCTGAACAGAACATGACATGGACAACACGAGCTCGACGCTTGGCAGTTCATGGATCATTTGACCGGGCAGACATTACAAGGTACGGAACCAGACTTTCCTCGCTTTTACTGTTTGGCATCGATGATTCTCAATCTGTCTCAAGCATCCTGCAGCTTCTTAGATGCTCTAAAATGCTAAAAGTTTTAGATTGGAGAGGAGTACAGCTGCAGAAGTTCCCGGAGGCAATTCTCAAGTTATTTCATCTGAAATATCTAAGCTTGAGAAATACCTATATCAAAAAGCTTCCAGGAGCCATTGAGAAACTCCGAAAGCTGGAGACACTGGATCTTAAAGGAACGTATATCACCATACTTCCGATTGGTATTCTAAACCTTAAGCATCTTCGACACCTACTTGTTTATCACCATGTTCCCGGTTCTTATATGGCTTACAATTATGTGAACGGTTTTAGAGCATTTAGAGGAATTAGTCGACTAAAATTCCTGCAGAAACTCTGTTTCATCGAGGCTCAACTTGGGAGTTGCATACTTAAAGAACTTGGCACACTGACTGAACTGAAGAGAATCAGCATCACAATGTTGAGAAATGAAGATTGCGCGGTACTGTGCTCCTCCATCCAAAACCTACGGAAGCTTTCTTCATTAGGCCTGAGAGCAGTGGAGGGAGAGGTTCTTGATCTGGATTACATCTCTTCGCCTCCTCCTTTTCTCCAACGCTTGTACTTGGGAGGAGTCTTGAGCAAGTCTCCGAACTGGATACAGTCTCTTCAAGGCCTAGTTAAAGTGTACTTGAGATGGAGCCAGTTACGAGATGATCCACTCGAATGTCTTCAAGATTTGCCTAATCTAGTCCATGTAGAACTTCTCCAAGCTTATATCGGACAGAAGCTTTGTTTCAAGGCTGGTACGTTCAAGAAGCTCAAACTACTAAGTCTTGATAAATTAGAAAATCTTCGATGGGTGATCATTGAAGAGGGTGTTACTCCGCTTCTTGAGAAGCTCATAATCCAACGTTGTAATTTGCTGGAGGGTGTGCCGGTGGGAATCGAGCATCTGTCTAACCTGAAAGTGGTTGAATTTTTCGACATGCCAGAGGAGTTCATTTTGCTGATTTCATATGGTGTTGAACACTGGAAAATCGCGCATATTCCTCAAGCGTATCACACATACTGGAGAAATGGTTGCTGGGAAGTTTATCCGTTGGAGGTGCAGCGACCGGATGATCATAAATCAGGAAATCTTGCAGGACCTGTAGTGGTTGTTAGGACACGGGAACAGAGGAATTGGCTGTAATTCATACTCCCTCTGTTCCATGTCAGTTGTCCGGACTTTAAAAAAGTCAAAACCGGACAACTGACATGGATGAAGGAAATGTATTGTATTGTAGATTAAAAACTTCATAAATAAATACTCTAAAGAAAAAAACTACTTATAGTCATAAAAATTTGAGTTTCAACTTGGGACCAATTATAAATAAGAATAAACTTCACATTATCATGTTCCATTATTTTCTCCGATTCCGCCTTAAGTAATTATACCTTCATATAGTAATAAATGGTATAATATTCAATAATATTTATATACATATATGATTTTCATTATGATATTTCAGATGTAAAATACTTATTTAAAGTTGTTTGTGATATTAATTTGAACTTTTGAGTGTTAACCCTATCTTTTAACTTCCGTGTGAGTGGTAGTTCATATATAAATCTTTTTGTTGAATAAAAAATATCTCTAACTTGTAAAGTAAGTAGTTAGTACTTTTATTCAATAGACATAACGTTTAAGTTATACGCATTATAGTATTATAAAAAATTATATTTTTAGTCTAAATCTCTACTTAAAAATAAATTTTTTATAGTAATATTTATTTTCATCCCGACGATATGATTGTATGAAAGTTTTATTATACATATTATTATATGTATATACTGTCAGTCACTTGTTATCTTTTCTTATTAAGTTTCAGTTTCCTATCATTAGACCACTTTCAATGGAAAGTGGTCGATCCGGCGAGCTGGACACGGGAATCAGTCCCCAATTGGCCACCCAAATTATATATATTTTTTATTTTTATTTATAATTTATTAAATATATAATATAAAAATTATACTGATTTTTATGATGTTTCGTTCTCTATAAATAAAGATCACTATTAACTATATTTCGATTTGATTAATTTAGACTTTTAAACATGTATTTGAATCTTAATAAAATAAATTTTAAAAATAGTTTTAAAGATGTGACTTGATTAATTTTAATTTTCAATCATTCATAGAATATGTTAAACATATTAAAAAATTATAAAAGAAAATAATAAAAAATAAAATATAGCACTATTCATGATCATCCGAATGATTTATTGGACTAAATTTTTAACTATCATGATCATTATCAACAACCGTTACTATTTACGATTACGGTAATAATCCATTGGAAGTTCCCTTTATGTTATGTTATGTATATACTGTGTTTTGCAAAAAGCTCATCTATTACATGGCTAAAAAATCAAAATCATACTATGACACTGAGATTACTGAGATTGCTTTCACATAAAGATGATATCTACTTTGGGTTTGTATGATTCAAGCTACATACTAGCTCCCTTGGTACCATACTATTTTGTAACTTTTGACTTTTTCGCAACTACAAAATTAAACTTTGACAACTAATTTATTTAAAAAAATAATTGTAAAATCTTTAACTAAACTATATAATGAAAGTGTAGGGTCTAAGTTGGGTCAAAACTGATCTAAGTAAAGCTCAATGCCAAATGTCCCAAGTTTGTACAAGCACAATGAGCAAGCATTGGATCAAAACATTTCAAGTGACATGAATCAACTATAACATGAGAGTTAGGATGGAAACACAATCAGTATTGCACTGGTTCATATGATTAACACATGTATATATACATCCATATATTGTTGTTGCATTGCATCAGATCAAAACTTATAAGGATTTAAAAATAAGATTGATTAATATTGAAGATGAAGGTTGTTGAATCAAGACTCATGTGCTTACTAGTTGTGGTTATGGTGTTATGTGCACAGGAAAGCAAAGGGAAAATCTGCGACAGCACGTTTTTCGGGGCGTTAATGGAGCTGGTGCCTTGCCAACAAGCAGTGAATCCATTCGCTGCCCTCCCACCAAGTGAAGCATGTTGTGCAGCCATACAAGCTCTTGGCCAGCCTTGTTTATGTCTGGTTCTCAACGGCCCAACCTTACCTTACATTGATCGAACAATCGCGGTTCAGCTCCCAGACCAGCGCTCAGCCAATTTCCCACCTTGTACACCACTGTAACAGCTTCAATATGTTCCAGATACTTAATCAAGCTGTCTGTCAACCTAGCTAATTTAGAACTAACTGCCATCTTCTGCCTTGATAACAAGTTATTAATGGTTAAGGTGTTACTTTCAAGTTTCAATGAATATATTTGAAAAATGCAAATTTAGTAAAACGTTTTAGAGGTACTTGATGGGGGTGAAAATCTTCTGAATTAGCTATATAAGAGATGGTATAGATGCCTAGTTCATGTATGATTAGATCTCACTTTGGGATTCATGTCTTGGAAATAATTATACTTGTTGAATTAGCTAGTGTAAAACTTTAGTATATGATAATCTGATAAGCAATCTAGTCAAAAATATTATGTTGGAAACCTGCTTTTACGTCCCACTAATGAATAAGAAAAGAGATGAGAATAGAGCAGAACTAACCTATAGAAGCCGAATTATTAGATTAAATTCTACCTGACAAAGTTATTTAGATAATATATACTTCTAAAGAAAATAAAAGATATGCAAATCTAAATAAGAATTGCAAGAATATAGAGATATACCGTACCTAAAAAGAGACTAATTATCGAATTAGAAGACTTTTGAAGATACCTCGGCTTTATTTTATATCTTGCTAATTAAGACATAACCTAATTACTTAAAATAACATAAAGAGATATATTTGAGATCTAATTGCTTAAAATAAGATATAGAGATATATTTCGGAGATTTTGGAGATCTTCTAGAATATTCTTCCCATTCAAAATGACGGTTGCTCTAAATGTGCTTGGCAAAATTATGATTAACTAATTTAGGTCGGTACCCCCCCCCCCCCAAAAAAAAAAAAGGGCACCACCTCCAAAACCCCCCACCCTTCCTGACGTCTTCACCACAAGTGAATCAACTGCCTTGGTAAAAGCTCTTCAAGTGGGGACAAAGACTGTTCCCTCTTTCCGCGCTCGAGCTCCGTATCCTACAATCCCATAGTATAGGGCTCACTGAACACATCCAATCCAAGCTCAGAATAACATCGATTCCTAGATCAAAATTCAGAATAAAGAGAGTAATAGAAAAGTTGACTCCCTGGATGGTGCCAGGTATAGTGCTGAGTGCAGCGAACCTTATGACCATTGGTTGAACATATGCAATACGACTTATATGTGCTTCCCTTTAGCCATCCGAGCTTCTCCACCAGAGCTTGATCGATGAAACTCAAATTGTTCCGCTATCCATCAAGATTCGAAATACTGCTACCCTAACCCTGCATCAAACTTAATCACCTTGAGAGCTTGTTGGGTGCTCAACATGTTGAAGTTGACTAACTCCTCATTGTCGGAGTCAGCTACTTCGACCTCCCGCTCCCTCTCAGGTTCGCCTGCATTGATAGTTAGGACCAAGGCTTTCGCATTCTTACAAATGTGATTGAAAGTGTACCTCTCATCACAAGTAGTGAAGCATAGCCCCGCTGCTCGATGGCGACGGATCTACTAAAGTATGAACCGGTTGAATGCGGTTACCTGTAGCATTAGCTTGGGCAGTTGGTGTTCTCCTGGCCATCTTTAAGTGTTCATCTTTCCGTGTTGCAAGCTCTATGACTTCCTGTAGATTATTTGGTGTAATATGGAATTTCCTTTGAAAAAGGTTTTCTGACTTTGTTTTAAAATGTTGATTGAAAGATCAACCGAAAGATGAAAAGTTTCATTTAACGTGTTGCTCAAAGTTTCTACGCGATAGTAGAAAATATATTTCGTTTTATGCAAACTTTAAATGCAATAATGATGCAGTGCAGTAAATAAAGCAAACCGGAATTATAGTGGTTCAGTCACAACAGTGCTTACGTCCACTCTCCAAGCGTTTACTCTTGAGTATTTCACTAAGATCCTTGATAGACCACTTACAGTCCGCAAGCACTCCAAGTTAACAACTTTATCCTTCCCTCTTGCTCCGTCTAAACTATCCCCACCTAGACCAAGTTGGCCGTGCTAAGAAGCAATCCCAACTTGTTTTAACCACACACTAACAGGATCTTAGAACCTCTCAAAAGCTTATGTAATATGAGGTTCAACACACACCTCAATTACGATGGGTACGTCATTTGTCCAAGACAAAAGCTTAATTTGTGGTGGGGAACATTTATCAGGGCATTTAATCGCTTAAACAAGATCGTAAAGCACATAACAATTATCTGGGTGCCGTCTACCCAGTCATGCAAAATGGTCCGACAAATATTAGGACGCCGTCTGTCCAACATAATAAAACATACTCTATAGCTACTGAATTTCAAGGCATATCACGTAGACAAGTAGAGTACATAATCACAATGATGCTTTATTAAAGAATTCTAAACAAGCAAGTGCAATACCCCAAGTAATAAAATATAATTGCGAGTCAAAGTTACATAATAAAGAGTCCAACTCAAAATTCCTTAAAAGGTTATTCAAAATGATTTATTAACCTTCAAAAGATTAATAAAATCCCATACATATGTCATACATATTATTTATGAGCTAATTTTGAAGTTTCAAATACTTTAGGGGTCCTTTTATAATTTTCAGAATTCAAATATATTTTTCTAAAAATTATTTAGGGCAAATTCGTAATTTCCATGAAGTTTTGGGCTCAATTGAATTAGGCAAAAACTAAGTCTAAAACAGTTTGAACTTAATTGAAACTCGTTGGAAGGTTTGTGGTTAATTTGCAATATTCTAAAAGTTTTCAAATTGTCCACAAGTCCCTAGGAACATCAAATGCTCAAATGTAAGGGTTCCAAGTTTTTCAAAACCTTAATCAAGTCCTTGTAACCAAATCGAATTTTGAAAATCGATCGGTTATGGGTTCAAAACACGACGATTACACGTCAATCCATGTCGCGAGTTCATCCAAGACGAAGCAATCAATCAAATCGATTTCGATTTCTCAGTTTCGAATCCCGTAAAATTGATTCGCGAATTTTCTCGCCTTCCCAGTTTCGAATCCCGACTGTTAGCTCCCCGGTATCGATTCTGTTCCGTATTGGCAAGAGGAAAGCTCGAAGCTCACGGCCCCCTTAAACGACGGCCGGAACTCACGAGTTTTCAACCGCATAGACGAACGAAGATACAGAGATGTGGCAGTCACGATTTCGAGAAATCTGGATCTGGCCAAGCTCGAATAGGCAGCGTACGGTGGTGGACATGGTGGCGGATCGACGGGAAAGAATCAGATTCGGGTTGTTATTCGATGGACAATAACCTCGATTTAATTCCTTTTTTTTGTTATAAAATCTAATTTTAAATAAAATATTGTGGAAGGAATTAATTATGTAGAAATTAACCCTAAAAAATATATCGCAAAATAAGATTATATAGCTCAATTATTATCGAGCTCTGATACAGTTGTTGAGTTTTTTGAGAAAATAACCTCTTTAAGATTACGCAGTGGAAAGTTAAAATTTTATAAATCACCATTAATTATTTGACTGATAAGCTATACATATACTGATAATTGCGATAACATGAACATAAAGCTTACTTGTTATAAAGACAATTAAAGTTTTCAGGATCTAGAGCACGGACTGAAGAACAAATTTGGTTGACAAAGTCGTCGACCTTAGTTGATGCACATTAATTCAGCACCAAAATCTCTTGAGAACAATGTCGCATTTGTTGATTTCTCTTTCGAAGAATTGCTAGGATTAGAGAAGCTCTTCTTAAATATTAAGAAGTACTAAGAATTCTTGTGTGTTTAATTATGAAGACGGTGGGTCTATTTATAAGAATTAATTGTCCCATCAAAGGGTGAATTACCAAAACAGAGATAAAATATAAATGAATGAATTTACACGGAAGAAAGGAAAAAAGAGATGGGCGGGCGCGTGATGTTGTTGGCCCGCTTCCTCCTCTTTTCTCCTCTGGCTTGGACTTTTGTACCTTTGATTCTAAACCCGTTCAAGTGCCACTGCCTTATAAATTATTTAATTAAGCCTAATAAATTCAATTTGACTTAATTAAAATTTTATATCAAATATAAAACCCTCTCATAATATAAATTAAAAATTATTAATCAAATTATATATTTAATTAAATTAAATATTCAATCCAATTAAGGTCCAGACGAATTTCTAGACGATTCACCATACACGTTTGATATATAATGACGCTTGTGAGGACTCATACAAACTCCTTGTAAAGTAGGGTTTATAATGATACGGTCCATTCATTCACGAATACTCAATCAAGTCTAAAACTTGATTATGTATATGTTCCAATAACTTAATTTTTATCTCTCAATCTTATTAATTGATCCATGATAATTATTCGAATACCGTTTCAAATATTTATTTCTTTACACCGGCCGATGACTTTGATCAATTACATATGAGAAGTAAAGTATTCACTCGCAACTCTATTATGAGGAATTGATTCTTTCTTGGTTGAACTACGACTTCCATGTGCTTCATAATGTACCCAGTGCATGCCGTATCTACCCCATTAGGAGTGCAAGCGTTGGTCATGAGTAAATTACATCATTCCACACATGAAGCCGTATTGACCTCAAGTCGAAGGACTAATTCATTACCCTACAAATCGATACTCCCATAGACACATAAATAGAGTATATCAATAGTTTCTCGGTAGGGTATGCCGACACTCTCTAAAGTGTCTATGTGTTCATCATGAATAACCGAGTTACTCGTAGTTTTGAGAACCACTATATCATCTAAGGATATGATGCAAACCACATGCCAATCTCAATTGCATCATCGATATCCCATTCTCGATGATTATTGATTTGGGCTATTTTAAAGCTCATGTTATATCACTATGATCTTACTTTTCATAGTGATAACATTAAACTCATGGGAACACATCCATAGAATAATTAAAACAATGCCAATGAATGAATAATGGTCGGGGGTTCGAGTCACCCTTTAGCCGTTTAAAAATAAATAAATAATTAAACACGTAGTGCAATGCCAATGAATGAACAATCAATCATATAGTAAATTGAAAGTGATCAGGTACATGTCATCCTCAAAATTGATTGTCTTTAGAACACATATACTATCATAAACTCTATTCAATTTTGTTTTATATGCTTGAGATGTTGTTTATTGTGAATCATAATATGTTCATTAACGATCTTTGAGATATTGCCTCAATTCATACTTGTAATTCAAAGACTAGTTCATTGATTTGGGAGATAATCTACAACGACATTCTTGCAAATTCATTTTCTTGCTCTATAATTTACCTAGGGTTTGTGACAACGAAGGGTAACTTGTATCAACTCTATTCGATTTTTTTTTATACTTGAGATGTTGTTTATTGTGAATCATAATATGTTTTTCATCATTATGATTAGCTAAACACCGCTCTATGAGGGTAGTGACTGATTCAATCATGCTAGATTAGGGTTTAAATATGTAATTCAAAGTGCATTAGAATTTCAAATACTGTGCTTTTTAGGTTAATCTTTAATCTGGCTATTCTATTTGATGTTCTACTACACAAAATCATTGATCGGATGGCTTTTGTTCTTGATAATCAAAATGATTTTCGTCTAGTTTAATCCGATCGATTAGTTGCAAGCTCTAATATCCAAGATTAATTTGATAGTTGTAGCTTAGTGGAATTGACGACTTCACTAATGTTATTCGTTTTTTGAACACAAGACTGTGACAACTTGTGTAGTCTATCTTGTGAATCACATTTTCTGTCTAGCTAGCCTGATGAAATTATCACCCTGTAGTTCCCCCAATTCATATATCTATCCTGTGTAGTTTCATTCCGTCTCTAGCGAAGATGTTATCCAGTTTAAGTAATCATTCGTTGTCGAAGCAAACTAACTTTTACCGCTTTCTTATTGTTGCTTTATTCGTAACCAAAACTCAGTTAGTTTAAGTCCTTAGAGACCAACGTCGGGGTTAATATCACTGCACTGCGAGTTTTCGTAGTGTTGAGATTTAACTCTTAACATAAACAAAAACATATAAAACTCTAATTTGACACATCACACCATAATGAGTAACCTTAGTTAAGAAAAAGTATCTAGTACTCCTAGTTCAGTTGACCATTATAGAAGAGGATGTATACTTAGTAAGATTAGTAATCTTGTTAGGGTGTTAGGTCTCTAAATGTAATTTTTATATCATTGAAGAAGAAATTCAGCAGAAGAGCTCAACTATCAGTATGCACCCTAGCAGGACAATAAAATCTTAAGGAGAGATAGTAAAACTATTGACTCTTCTCAACCCTATTTTTGTTCATCTATACTTCCTTACCCACCTATTCCTACTATATTCCTACAAAAGTAACTACTAGAAAATGAATGATAAAAACAAATCAGATTTAACTAGTTTTTTACGTTGTATCTCTCTTTAAAACAAGGGAAGTACGTTAAAATCCGAATGTCTATGTATATTTAGCATTACACTACCTGGACCAAGAGTAAATTCGATGTTTTGTTTCTAACAACAGCAGCAAAACTCAATCAAAAGTTTACTGACGCGTCTCCGTATCCTCTGCCATCTCCGCCATTGGCAGTTCTTTATCAGCACCAGCATCATCTATGGCTTCACAGTCTCTGTATCTATACATGTAGGCCACCAACATGAATATGACGAAGTTAACAGCACATAGGGCTGCTAAGACCCAATAATACTTATCCAAACGACTCCTGTTCAATGTAGGTTGAAACCAATTTGTTTTTCCTCCCTTTTCACTAACTTGACCCACATAATATACAGTAAGAACGCTGAACATATATCCAAGACCGGTCATTCCTTCGGTGATGTTATTGAGGTATTCTTTCATTGAACTGGGAGCCTGATATGCATAGAATGCTTCAACGCTTTTGTTCAGATACGCTTCAACTCCTGAAAGTAATACAAACTGGAAAAGCAGCCAGAACATGCTCATAGGTATATCATCGTCTGGCCTGTCTACTAAACCGTGTTGTGTAATGACATCAAGTCTCAGTTTCTCAATTCTGGCAGCTGTTATACAACAAAGTACAGAGAGTATCATTGAGACCCCAATGCCAAAAGCCGATTCTGTTCCTACACGAGGTTGATAAGCAGATATAGGAGAGTTTTGTGTTGGTTCTTTCCAGGACAAAACAAGTGCATCAAAATTAAATAATGACTTGGTGGTCATGAAAATCAACATTAATATTTGAATAGGCGTGTGCCCTTTGCGATTCAGGTGGTGCCCTTTGCGATTCATGTGGTTGGATTGTTCCACGAAATAAGTATTTTGAAGAGAGGATACAATTCCAAGCATAATGAAGGTCGTCCACATTGGAATCATGCGAAGAATAATCTTGGCTTCTTCTACTTCTGCCATGGTGCAAAATTTCCATTTATTGCTTAAGTCATCGTTTTGGTTGTAAATTGCTGCCTTCTCTAGGCACCTAAAACACAA
This sequence comes from Plantago elongata, assembly GCA_036897095.1. Lineage (NCBI taxonomy): Eukaryota > Viridiplantae > Streptophyta > Magnoliopsida > Lamiales > Plantaginaceae > Plantago > Plantago elongata. The sequence continues at coordinate 37,666 of JAYMSP010000570.1, forward strand.
TTCAAAGTGTTAGGTTTTACAGATCGAAAATGATCCCCGATTAATAGCACAAGTCACAACAAACAAAAGATCTACACTCAGGATAAACTTAATGAAAATATAAAATTACAATTCTCAGTATAACTTATACTGTATTAGTATATTTTATACACATTAAAATATATTCAATTTTATATTTGTTCATATTATCATTTAAAATAAACCCTCAAATTATTAGAATAGTCATCAAACTCCCACATGTTATTATTTAGGAAAGAAAGATTAAAAAAATAATGATTGGAGCTCAGTCCACAGCTTCCTTCTTCCATGGAAGAAACTTTGTTGGAATAAGATTGAACAGAGGCTCCATTTAAAAAATAATATTTGCTCCGCATCAATTTAAATTTTGAATGCCCTATATTTAATTTTGGGCTTCCCAAATTCATTATTCAAGATTATTTTTATACCCCACAATCTAATAATATAATTAAAATAGGGTCAATTGACTGTATTAAAACATGTGTCCGGCCCACAACTTATATCTTTAGTATTTCACTTTCAATAAATTCACATTAGTTAATTGGTTGCATTAGAACTTATCTCATCCCCACAAGACATTTAAACTGGGACAGAAGAAAAAATAAAATAAGAGGAAAAGGTTTCATGGAAGCTTGAACTGAGCATCCATGAATGCTTGGCTTAAGCACCAATGGAGGTATGTGGTTTGTGGCAGTGGACTGGTGGTCTAGTATCCATGGAGGTTCGTGGTTGATGGTGGTAGATTGATTGTGAAGATTTCATGGTGGTTGTGATGGTGGTGAAGAAGGGTGGAGGAGATGGTGGTGGAAGTGAGGTGAAGGGTTTTGGTAGATGATAAGTCGGTCCATGAAGCATATAAGAAACTGATCGGATAACTAGTTTGTTTTTACATATCATAATTAGGCAAAGACAATGAGCGCAAATCAGGTGGCTAAGACGCTTCATCTTCAACCAATAGGTCGGGGATTCGAGTAACCCATCTACCATTTCAAAAATATAAATAAATAAAGCAAATCAATCAGCTACAATAAATTACTTGACACTTTTATAAATATCAACTGCTTTATAAACTATCCAATTAGCTACGTGCTACTTAATTAACTATAAGCTAGTTTTCGTAACCATGACATATATGTAATTACTTTGATAACATGAGGGATAGTTTGTAATTATACATAGTTTACACTGTGGTATATATCAACTTGCAAGGATGCAAAGTGTCCAACTTGAGTGGTGAATTTTATAAATATATGGAATTTAATTTAAATAGAATTAACTAAATTACGACACGTGTTTTTATTTATTTGGAAGTCATAAGGTGGTGCAGTGGATTAGAGCTGCAGCGCGAAGGCAGAGATTCATGATTCGATCTTTGATGGAGACATAAGGTGGTTTATGAAGAAGGAGGAAATCCATGTCCGATCATTGGTGGAGACATAAGGTGGTTTATGAGTAGAGTAGTGCAAAAAGTAGTTGTAATCTTTACCGTTTCAAAAAAAAAAAAAATTTATTTCATTTTTTTGTTAAATTTAACTGAAAATACGGTCAACATACAAGTTTTTACTGGAAAATAGGAGGTCCGACTACCATGTCATCAATTTAGTCGCAAAATTATAAAGACACTGTTTACCACTAACTTTTCAGTTAGCTTTTCAGCTCAATGATTTTCTTTTATATAAAAAACTCGTTACGTGAACGCACAATTTTTAAACAAGCTAATAGAAAAGCTAGCTGGCTTGACAAGTCAAACAAGTTGGCTTGTTGAAAAAAAAAAGTATCTGACCAGCTACAAGCTGCATTTTCAACTACTAGCTACCTTTTCAGCTAGTTTTGCTAAACAGAGCCAAAGTGTGTGAATTTCGAAAGTTGGTTGTTGTAGTAAATTGAAATTAGACATGGTCGCTCTACCGTATAAAAAGTGGCATTGTTTCATTATAGTAAAATAATATTTGTGTATTCAGATTTTTAATTAATAAATAAAGAGCAATATTAATTTTAATATTTGACCTGGCTCGTAGTAAGAGGACCCCGTAAGTGGATGGGGTGGTGAATATTATAATGTAAAAATTATAATTGACAAAACTCAAAATTGAATATACAAATGAAATTTTAAAATAAAGTAACAATTAAAAACCACAATAACATACTATAAATTTAAATAAAACACTCCTTTCAGTAGAAATATATTCCAAGTAAGGTTTCTATATAAATATGGGACAAAAATGATGAATTTTGATACTTTATTAATAAAAAATAATAAAGAGACAATAATATTTCTTTAGAAAAAGGTTGATTGGGGGACACCAAACCAAACATATGAGAATGATACGTCGATGGATCTCCACGATTGCAATTACATTAATTTTAAAATCTTTTATTTCCACGACTATTTTAACCAAAAGTCATTGGTATTTGTAGTTGGACTAATTACTGATTGAGCTCCTCTACAAAATAAAAGTCCCTGCACTTTTATTTTTACGGAGAGATCCTCTAATTCCTGACCAGGATCCTTGACTTAATTAAGTCAACGTTAGTTGACTCTGTTAACCCGTTTGTTGACATAATTATGATGTCATTATTTTAGTTAAACATTAATTTTCAAAATAAACAATTTAAAATTTTTTAATAAAATATTAAATTTTTTCTCGCTAAAAATATAATTTCTTTATAAACTATTTTATTTATTTTAAGGAGATTTACAGAAATACCCCCTACATTTATAATTTTTTAGAAATTTAATCCATATCTTCTTCTTCAACCTTCCAATAATTCAACCGCCATCATCTCTGACGAACCACCACCACCATCATCTCCGGCGAACCACCACTACCTCCACATAAACCAAATCATGGAAGAAGAAGAAAAAAAAGAAGAAGTTGAGAGTAAATTAATGAGGGCAGATCCATCCAGTAGAAAAATTAATCCCAGCAGCCGTCATGGACAAAGAAAGGAGGAAAAAGAAAAAGGGATTTGGAATCGTAGTAGAATGATGCATTTTAGAGTGGGTTGGTAGTTTTGGACGTCACCGGAGAAGCAGTGGAAGGTGCCGCCGGCTACAAAGCGGAGGAACCAAGACGGACTCTTCAAAGGCACAGCTCCAATCAGAGGTTTACAATGGAGGCCCATTCCATTCAAGGGCGGATCTTGAATTTCTCTTCCATGTATTGGAAAAATAGTACCTTAAATTGAATGATTACCGAAAAATATACCTTATTTTGTGATCATCCGATTTTAATACTTTACATTTTAACTTTTAATTGTCCAATTTAGGTACTTCATTAATCAAATTTGACTGAAGAGTTAATTTTAACTGGCAAAAATTCAACCATTACTGAAAAAAGTACTTTAATTTGTGACCATCAATTTAAGTACCTTATATTTTTCATTTGTGCAATTTTAATACTTTGTCGGTTAAATTTGATCTAATTAACGTGCATTTGCGTAAATTAATCTATTTTTCATCAAAATGTCACGTGAATAACACACATTTTAAATTAAAAATTATTAGAAAATATGAAAAGAAATTTTAATATGAAAAACATATATAAAATTAAATAAATAAAAATATGAAAAAGGTTAATAATATAATTCTATTTTATAAAACGAAACGCATACACCTATTTTTACCGGTCGACTTATTTGTGAAATCATTCAATTTTGGGTAGATGGAGTCGATTAGGGTTCTTGGAATAATTAAGGAAGAATTGGTGTTTGTGTTTTGTTTTATGAAAAGGATTATATTAGGGTTTAACGATTTTATTGAATGTTATGTTTATTTTTAATTTAAAATTATCTTTATAATTATTATTAATTTTTTACTCGAATTGCATATTAACAAAAAATGTGTTAATTCAAGCTAATACGCACTAAAAGGTTAAAATTAACGATTCATTCAATTTTGGCCCGATGCAGTACTCAAACTGGTCAAATAAATTTTAAGTAACAAAATCAGATGGTCGCAAAATAAGATACATTTTTCGGTAATGACAGGTACATTGTTTGGACTTTTTTCCGTAAAATTCACGGTCCCGTCAATTTTAACTGGCAAAGTACACAAATTGGACAACTTAAAAATATAAGGTACCAAAATCGGACGGTCACAAAATAAGCTACCTACATTTCCACCTCATTTATATAAAAAAAAATTAAATATTTTACTCATATCCAATTTTTTGTTACTATTAAAGATAATCACCATTCAAATATAAATATTATATTGTACATTTTTAAAAATTATTTGAAGAAAAATATGAAAATATTAATAAAACAAAGTGACTAAATAATTTAAATAAAGAATAAGTTAAGAAAATAGCTATTAATATAATTATTAGTGAAGAAGCATGGGAATAAAATACATTATAAAAGAAAACATAAAATATAGTAAAAGTTGATGGATAATTAAATCATCGGTGGGATTATGTGTAGTACATTAACCATCTATTATAATTAAATAGATAAACATACTAATATTATAAACATTAATCATTATAGCGAAAGCTATTTCATACTTATCAAACAGATATATAAATGGTTAAGTTGAATTTATTATGCTTTAATGAGAGAAATTTGACTATATAGCTCAAAATTAAGGGAGGTTATAATTCAATTTGTAGTTTTCATGTAATATATTGTATGGCTGAGTGGATATCACTCATGAATTTGTGTAACAAGCCTAGGGATTGATCCCTCTTGGCGTATTTTGTGATATTTTTTTCTTTTTGATTTCTTTTTTGGGTGGGCTTCAGCCCAAGGACCCGTCCACTTGATTTCATCATAGAATGCGACCCAAAAAGCTTTGGGAATGACGAGATTTATAGGCGCACATTCACTAAGGAAGTAGGGTATTGTGAGGATAGTATCGAGATAGAAGAACTGAATAATAACTACTCTAATGAGCCATCTTTTTCCCAAAAGCTTCAAAAGTTTTTTTTTTAATTTGAATTTTGGGTGTTTATTGTGAATTATCTTGAAAAACAAATATAATTAAATAATGATGTCATTAAACGAATTAATGACGTCAGCAAACGGAGTCAACTAACAGAAGATAAAGTTGACTAACATGCACTATTCCAATCAGGGACCCAGGGGCCTGTCCGTAAAAAAATGAAAATGCAAGGACTTTTTTTTGTAGAGGGGGTATCATGGAGGGGGTTAACCCTTTTTAGTTTGATGTCCGCTTCTAGGACTAGGACCAAACAATCTTACTATAGAAACTAGTAGAAGCATTATATCAATGCGTTAAAATAGATGCGGAGAAAAGAAAAAAGTTCACATACCTTAGAAATCTTGTACGAGTGAAGGTGATCTGTTCCTTGCCATCCATCATATATAACTTAGGATGAGATGGCTTGCTTGTCTTGGAAACGGTGGCGACCAAAACTCTTAACACATTAGTTATCGGACTCCCCTGAGGAGGAGTGCTTTTATATTGGCGACAACCGGAGAAAAAAACAAGCGTTGTGAAAGTAGTGAAAATTGCTGGTATCCCAAAATGAATTGACCACGGATTTATTATGAGGGGAAGTACTATAGCTCCAATAAGTCCAATAATTGGAATTATAAACCGCTGAATGTTGGAAACTTCATCATCATCTGATTCATCATCATCCACGACTTTAATTGACACAACATAGCCAGAAGTCCCAATGGCTACCAAAGCCATGCCAATGTAGAAGAGAACCCTGTGGGCATGTCCAATACAATTTGGTTCGTACTCTTTACACATGCCTGTAGCATTGCCCAGGAGGGGCGGTGTTGATATAGCAATGAAGCCGGTACCCTGTCAAATCACAAATGTCATATTTTAAATTGAAATAGTGAATCAAACAACTTTATTATTGTGTGAAACTATTGTTTATTATTGTGTGAAACTATTGTGCAATTGAATTGTTTAATTTAAAAATGACCATATATTCTTTAATTACATCTTAAATATTACTAAGTCATTATTCAACCTCAACAAATTTAAACAAAAATTATCTTTACTGTTTAATCTCTTCTCTTCTATTCTCTATTATTCTAAAAGAGAACTACCAAAGGTAGTTGTTACACCAATTAATTCAATTTTGACCAATTGAATTAATTTTGACTCTAAATTTCACATACAAAATAAAGTTAAAGAAGGAAGAGAAAAAAGAAGAAGGTAGTTACACTTCATCTCCCACCACTTCAACATATTATAACCATCAAAATTTATATCTTCATTAATAATTTGTATAAAATATACATTATATTTTAATTATTTGTTTGGCACGTGCACAAATTTACTAGTATTCTAAAGGAGAATTGTCCAAAAGTAGTTATTACGCTAATGAATTTAATTTTGACGGATTGAATTGATTTTGACTTTAAAAGTTTACCCAAGGATATAAATTTAAAAAGGAAAAGAAAAAAAAAAAAGTTATGCCCCATCTCTCACTACTCTCCATCGATCTATTATAATCATCGCGTTTTGTATTTTTATTAATAACTCATACTATATATAATGAATTACATTTATAATTAACAATGTATAAGTTTAAATATATACATAATATTTATGTTATTGATATTAATTTTAATAATATGAGACACTCATTTATTTGGCACGTGAAATTTCATGTGCACAATATTACAAGTCATTAAAATGAAAACAATAATCAATTTATTTCAAATTAAAGTAAAAATCAACAATAACCCCTCATTATTTTAATTTTATATGTCTTTTAATTATTTCTATTTATTTTCTTTTAGTTTCTCTTGCTTTGGTTTAATGAATTTCAATTCAAGTCCCTCGAAAATATCTAATTCTTTACTGACCAGCCATGAGTTTTATGAAAATAATAAACAAGTACTTCAATTTTGAGTCGAATGCAAACATCAACAGTCCAAATGGAGCTTAATTTAAAGCTCCATTGAGCTGCAGAAACAATTCCATTGGAGTTGTATAACTACTCCAATTAAGCTTCTGTCGTAGCTGTATATGTAAATAGCAGAGATTGAAGGGAAGAAGAAAGAAATGGTTTGTTTGTTTAATGTTTTGTTTTATCTTTTTCTTTATTAATTCTTTTATTTACTTGTTTTTTTAATTGAGTAGTTTTTTTAAATTTGGGGATGAACATGGTTTTTTTTTTTTCAATTGCAAGGGTATTATATGTAATTACCCTAAAATGAGGGTATTTATTGAACGAGAAACTTTAATAAAAGTTGTGATTTTGATGTACAATATAAAAAGACCACATTACGTAGGGTAATGTATATGGACATGTAAAATACTAATATTAGATAGGTAGATCTTTCATGATATTTAAAAAAATCACACCTTTATAAAAAATTAACTTCACTCCACGGATATTATAAAAGGAATGCCTAATTGTTTAGTACATCCTTCCTCTCGGAAAACTTTATTTATCAGGATTAGTATATAATTTTATGTGAGAAGTTAAAATAACTATATAGAAAATGAAAAAAAGTGTACTTTTAATGTTAAAATTTACAATTTAATTATTTATTATTTATTGAATGTGGGGTAGATCTTTTTCAATAATGTTCTGTGGAACGGTTAAAAATTACAGATGTATCAAAATCGAATTATATATTTTAATTAAGTTGGAGGTTACCATGTAGTTAAAATTTTGATTTACACTAGTAATAACTCGTGACGACGTCACGGTATAATTTACTTTTAATAATAAAAAAAAGAGATAAAATAAATAAATTAATAAAATAAGATAGTCAAATTTATGTGTAAACAACATTGATCGTGGTGTCGTTGAGTAATCATTCTTCATCTAGTATTGTATTTTTGAGTTTTCTTATACTAACTATGGAAAATATTTAATTACGACTAATCCATGACATATATTTTTATACCTCTGATCATTGTATTGTTTATGCTCCGTATATTTGATTTCAAGATATAATATTTTTATTGGTTTAAATAGATAAAAGAAGTAAAGAAAGCATTTACATGCTGCTAGTTCATATATCTGCAAGTATACCCTGAAAGTCTACAAATTCTATTTCTTTTAACAATATTTGCAAATATAGCATTGAATTTTCTCAAGGATCAAACAACTTACAACACAGCTGGATATGGTGGTGATCATCATCATTCGCAGATGGCCTAAACATGTGTCAACAAGGTAGAGAAAGAATCCTGGCAAGATCAAAAGTAGTCCACCCCAAATATTCAGAATGGCGGCAGAATGTGTGAAGCTTAGTCCCCAAACATCCGTTAAATATACTTGCATCACGAACAATGCGTAAAACACCAATATTTGGCTGAATTCCGTTGCTGGAACACGTACACAGAAAGTTAAAATGTATAAGAACCCATCAAGGCAACAAGTTCATGAATCAAAGTTCAACTTAATAACTAATATTCCCTCCATCCCACTAAAATTAAACTATCTTTTCATTTTTTACATTCCACTAAAATGTAAAATAATTTTTCAATTTATGAAAATAACCTCTACAATACAACTTATTTTTAATATTATATTATTTGATATATATTTTTATATCTTAAATTCATTATTAACCACACACCACATATTTTTATTAAAAATTATATAAAATTAAATTATTTCATTAATGAGACAAGGAGCAGTAATCATGATAATAGTGCATTCAAGGATGACAGCTGCAACGGTTTTTCTCGTTGTAGAAGAGTTTTTTAGCCTATTAGGCCTTAGAAAATATTAAATTTATCTAGTAATAGGAACTTTCCGGAGTATGTCATTAATTATTTACTAAATATAATGTCACTAAAAGTGTACCTTTTTCTAGAGTATTTAGAGAGATGTACCGTAGTTTTAGATATTTCTATTGACGTTTATCTTTTCTTTTATCCGTAAAGGGTAAACTTTCATTTTATATAACTAAGAGATGAGAGGCAACCCATTATTTCCAAAGTAATATTAAGTTAAAGACATTCCTTAAAGTACTAGTTAAATATTTTATACTATAACACTATAATGAAGTGGAGAGAGTTATAAATGGAATCCGAAAAGTTCATGAATGACATTTTAACTTAATAGTAACAATTAGTGGAGTAATTATTTAATTGTACTGCAGCTAGCACTATATAGAAGAGAGTGAGATAACTATCCTCCCTATTTCTTATTATTCATCAATCATATATATATATATATATATATATATATATATATATATATATATATATAAAAGTATGTATATATAAAT
>JAYMSP010000571.1:0-46852 GCA_036897095.1 Plantago elongata
TATATATATATATATATAGACACACACACACACACCAGATCATCAAATGGCTGTGCAACCATCAACTGTTGATGTTTGCCCTTATTCAAATACATACCAAAAATAATATAATGCAGCTCCATATTATATATACACAGATATCCAAATTAATATGGTTTCTCAGCTTCAACATAGCCTTCATAGTAATCTCCACAGTTTTTGCTTCTGTTTCCCTTAATGAACTTGTAGAATACATACTGCAGAATTATCTGTTATGACACATGTTAAGTTTATAACTCTACTTTTGAAGTTGGATATGCATATAAGAGAAATATAATGGACTTAAACACATAGGAGCAGTAAGAAAAGGATACAAAAAGATCCAGTGCCACGCAGACTATTGCGTCCAGTAACCAAGGTAAGTTTCCTCGTATCGCCCTCCATTCCGTAGTTAACACAAGTATGCTGCAATTTCAGTTCAAATGTCAAACATAGACATCCATTTTGACATACGTTCATGTGATTCTTGTCTGTATGCATAATGCTACAACAAATGAAGATGGCTAGCTATGTTTTCTTCATAGAGAAAGAACAACCTTCCAACATATGTTGCATTGGCTACAAGGGCGAATACGAACATCAGTGGATTCAGACCCTGCACAAAAGTGAATCTTAAGTTACAACTTAGTGACTTACAAACAAGTAACAATCTAAAATTCAGAATTTGTCACTTTGCAAATTGATGTTATGGATGTGTATCATTTCAAGTATGATGTTTCATTTTGCGCGTTATACATGTGTAAATGCTAGTCTGGCAAGCCAAGCACGATAATAAAAGCAAAGATTCGGGTATATAATCAATTTGTGGGCGCAAGGTCTGTAAGCAATGGCGTACCTCCACACTCCCTCTTTTGATCTGCAAGAGATTGCATAAAAATCAATGAAGACACATTTGGTTTTGGACTGTTAAAAATATTAAAGGAAGCAAATTAAACATATTAAGGGGCTCATCCTCACATTCAACCAGATTTGTGGGAGTCTTCCACCCATGTAAATAGCTGCCATCAGCCATCCCAACCACTGTCCATACATGTTTTCTTGTAATTCTTGCTCCTATTCAAGAATGAATACAATTTAGTATGCTTGGTTATACATGGCACATATCTTTCAAACTTAATTGCAAGAAATAGAGTTTTGGATCATAAACCTGAGCTGTAAAAGCCCAGCTGACATGGGCTAGGTTTGCTGTGGCTGTAACAAATGTTCCATATTTCACCTGTACATAGCTTCTCACTTACATTTTGAAATGAAGTACTATGTTGTCATTGTTAGTAAGGAAAAAGAACATCAAAATTGTTGCTCTGACATTTCACTAACCGGGCGAGGAATGGGACGAGGTTGACTAACAAGTTTCTCATCACAACAGGGTGGGACATTAGTCGATTCCTCTGCTTCGTCTTCAGATGATGAGCCTGCATGATGGCCAAATGAAGGAGGAACACTGTGGGCTTTCATATTGCAATAAAATGGTGGAGTTGCACTCCCTGCCAAAGATCTTGCTGACCTGATATACAATTCATAAATCCTCTGCATTTAAACTATAAAAACTATCTCAAACATATGCATATATGTATGACATTATGGCCTTACAAGAAGTGGAAGTTACTCTCTTCAGTGGGAGCAATTAGTTTAGGCCTTTTAATTAGGCCCTCTTCTTTTGATAGAAAAACACGTCTTTCATCTCTCACCTGCAACGACGAAAAATGAAACAGAACTCACCAACACTAGAATTTATCCAATACTATCTAAACAGACTTCAGTGACTCTTAAACATAAGAGCAGAGATGCATTTAAGACTTCAGAGCAGCATGCGGTACATACCCGGTCTGGATTAGTCTTGGATGATGGATTTGTCCTTCCAGAGAAATGCATGTAGTATAAGCATTGCAGGGCCAATATGATTGTAACAATTGTATAGAGCTGCAAGAATTAAATCAACAGAAGCTACTTACAACTGTTAAAGTGACATTATTTCTAGTTATAAAAGTTTAAATTTGTAAAAAGGTTGAAATTAATCCAGACATAACTAATTTGCTAACAACTGACAAGACTCACCAGTGCAGTGTAGAACTGGGTAGGTAGCTGCATCAAATTAACGAAAAGAGATATTGTTAGAAAGACCAATTAAAATACAAGAAATCTATTCATCCAATAGCATGTAATTATCTTATTGGTCCCTGCCATATACATCCAACCAAATAGAACTGCAACTAGAGAACAGAACTGAACCATGGTCGATGGTCCGACCACAGGAATCGAGGATCGATGATCATGGTTTCGGACCTTTTGGTTGATAAGTATGGAAAACTTTTCTATAAATTTGAGTTTTAGATTAAATCTAGGTATCATGGTCTTAAACTCAGTCCAACCTTGGTTCAAATTTTCTCCGGAATATAATTCATCTCATATCAAATTTCCACTAGAATGACCTCTACGAAGAGGTTGTATTATGAGGGTAGAAAATGAATATATTTTACATGTCTTTACAGGTTTTTTTTTTTTGTGAAATACCTCTCTACACGTTTTAGCTTTTAAGATAAGATGAAGCTATGGTACATTCATAATCGTGGTAGCGAGACAACTACAAGTTCTACTAGCAATTGAACATTAGTGTCCTGCAGTGATTTATGGGAGCATATAATGAAATAAATTACCGTAGATGGTTCCAGCATGCAGCCTATAAGATTGAACACATCACTGCATTACACAAATAAACTTGTAAGCACTTGTACATCACCTTTGAGATAAGCTAATTGCTAAGCAAAAAGAACTACTGACCCAACGATCCAGGTAGAGAGAAATGCTAATGACACACCGGTAGAAGATTTGTTAGTGAAGTTGGTGATGATCTGTGGGATTTCTGCTACTGCCCAGCAGATTAAACTTGCTATTCCCAGACCAAATGAGATCTCACCTTTCAGCTTAACACTGCTGCTAGTGCTCAGACTGTGTTTCATTAACCATTCTCTTGCTATTCTAATTGTACCAGGATCTGTGTATTGTAGTAAACCTCTCATTTTGGTTCAACAACTGGCCAATTTGTTACTACTTCCTATTTAGTATGGATACTAATTGATTGTAATTGAGAATGCAAAACTTGTATAAATTGTCTTGTGTATCCGGAGAATTGTGAATGACAATAGGATTATAGGACCATATTTATAAATGGAGGAGCGCGTGTGTATACGCGCATGTGGATTCAACTCCATCACACCTACTTCTTTTTATTTAGTTTCACTCTATACAATACTTCACAAGTTATCTACCATGAATATTCTCAATAGACATGAATATTCTCAACAAGAATAAAAAGGGAAAAGAGTAAAGTTCTGACTTCGGAACCTAATTAATCATCACTCAGGATAAAACTTTGTTCTCTTCATCAAAAAATTAATTTAATTAGTTCAATTCAATTTAATTTACTCTACTTTGTCTTACTTCAGTTCAATTAAGTTCACTTCAAAATCTATATAAATATGATGTGGCATAGTTCCTTTTCTATATGCTCGAACACGAGTGTACACACACTAAATATCGATATGGGAGCTCATTATATATGACAAGCATGTAGATTATTAATTTAATTTTGTATGTAGTGAATACATTTATCTTTTTCGGACGTAGCACAAAATCGACCGGTAGAGATGTGGGCATACGAGAGGCAGTAGTATGAAGCATGAACTGCTGCGAACAAGTTGTAAATATATAGTGTACGTTTGCACATCTATATTTTTTGGACAATATATCGACTGATTCCAAATGAAATATCCAATCCGCACCTAGATAGGATACCCCCAGTTGCAAAAACCAAAAAGTATATCCAATGCATCTAGTTTTTATATGCGTATATCTTCTTCGCCCAATTACATTTGATCGTCCTTGCAAGTTCGACAATGATTGCAAGTGAAAAATAAATAGTTAATTAGTGCTGGACAAAACTTACTTTCATTATTAATTAAATTTGGCGATTTGCATTATGTTAAAAAGGAAAATGCCTTCTGATGCATTCAAAAGGGTTATGAACAGTATATCTGATTAGGTTGGTAAAGGTAATTAATTCAACAACCGTTTGTTATAGACTCTATTTAGCAAAACAAATAAAAAAGGTAGCTGGTAGCTAAAAAATTAGTTAGTAATTAAAAAGGTAATTGATTATATATTTTTTTTTCAACAAACTAACTTGATTAGATTGTCAAACCAGCTAGTTTTTTAGTTAACTTGTTTAAAAAATTACGTGTTCATGTAACGAATTTTTTATTGAAAACAATTTATGAAGTTGAAAAATTAATTCAAAAGTCAATGATAAACAGAACCTTAATTTATTAACTCATAATTCCTCCGATGGGATGATTATGATAATTAATTAACAAGGAAATTTAAGATTGGAGCAGGTATTGATGTCCTGTCACATAATCTGGGGACATTTGAAATATTAACGATTGTGAAGTTATCTTGATATTATCCGTAAGTTGATCTCAATCTCATGTACACCACATTAGTGGATATCAATTAGAAATGGTAACATTTGTTCTAGTTATTTGTCTAATCAATTGGATGATGATCAATGTTCTAACATTTTATACACATTAGCCATAAGTACTTGGGGCATGCATGTGATATGAAATGTATAAACATGCGTTGCTAAATGAGCAAGCGAAATGACGCCATTATATGTACTCATATATCATCAACAATATTCACATGATTGCAACATATGTCAACACTAATTCACAACGTGGCGCTTCGAATCATTATTAACCCAAAATACCCAAAACCAGTACGGAAATCGATTTTCGATCTGTCAAGAAATACATAAATTATTTTATAAATTAAATTAATGCAAACAACTTGTATTACTTGGTCAAACCGCCACATGATAGATTATGAAGATATGGGATTTGAGTGGCATGGGGAGTTGTATACTTGTGATTTTTAGACTTAAGATACATTATATAATCTACATAGAATAAAGTTATGTTATTTTTAACTATAATTTTTTTAACTTAATTAAATTAAATTAAAGTAATGTAAAATATAATTAAATAATGAAATTAAACTGAATTGAATGAGTCTTCAGTTAAAGAGAACAAGTGGTTAGTGACTGTTTGGACTAGAATTTCAATTCAATTATAATTTTTTTAATTATTATTGAACATGAAATATAGCATTACAATAACAAGACAATTCTAGATGCAAATCACCACCAATCTCTATTCAGAGAGATTCAATTATAATTAAGTCGGGTTATTTTGTGTTTGAATAACCCATTACAATTGACTAATTATTTGTCAAAACAAAATTCAATCACAATTCAATTCTCACTCAATTCAATCACAATTCTAGTTTCACTCAATTATTAACCTATAAAATCCTATACAATTTCAATTATATACCAAACATAAATTTTAACAATTCAAAATACAATTTAATTACTATTCATCAATTTGTCGAATTTAAACGGATTCAATTACCATTCCAATTTCAATCTAAATAGTCACAATTGAGTGGCATGTTTTGAAATCAGGCTTAACGCAGTTGATATGATGACAATAAGACCAGATTCAATGTATCGACAATCATCATATATCCACGATCCATCTATATTAGCTATGCTCGGAGTCTCGGAGAGAAAAGGAAAATGGGACATTGTAATGGAAGAGGGGGAATTGGTGTTGTATTTTCACTTGAAATATGTCAAGATGCATTGTGCAATCAGTGTATTCCCGTAGCATTACCCTTTTTTTTATGTTTAGATCACATAAGATTATCAATGCTAAATATAAGGGACAACTTGTAATTCTTTTTACTCTGGACATTTGTCGTCCCATCTGACATATCTTACGTAAAGTAATGATTAATGGATTCATATGATCTTTGTCTCATCCCCAAAAAATATTATAAATGGGCTGATAGTCATTCAATTTAAATGGTAATTTTGATGATTTTTGATATCTTTGTATTTGAGAAAGAATTTAAATGGGCATCATTCAAATGGTTCTACTGTTTCTTCATTTTGCAGCAACTAGACAATTGTTCATCCCAATTATTCCAATCAAATCAACTCAAACTTAAATTATATACCCAATTTACAGCCAGTCAAGTGTTCATCCAATAAAATTGAATCAAACTCAAATCATACAAACAAATCATACACTAATGGACAAGTGCAGACGAAAAACACCTTCATCGAGCAAATGACTTCAGGCGGCAAATTGGTCCCAAATTGAGTCGATTGAGGGGCATCGGGAGGGGGAGGCGGTGGCAGTGAGGGCGGTGAGGGAGGGGAGGTTGTGGCCGTCGCGGCCGATTGGTCCGAAATGGAGACGATTGAGGGGCATTGGGAGGGGGAGGCGGTGGTGGTGAGATATATTTTTAAGGGATGGCGGCGGCGCAGATCTACTCGCGGATCTGGCGACGGAGGTGGTGGCGAACCATGGCGGTTTGCAGAGATGATGTGGTGACGAGGCGGCGCGGTTCTAGTCGGTGGTGGTGTGTGGAGACGGCGATGGGTGGTGGTCGATGGGTGGGTGGTCGGGATAGGAGATGAAATGGACAGGAGATGGACGGAGATGAAATGGATCGATGGACGGAGATGAAATGGGGATCGATGGACGGAGAAATGACATTAAATGGACTAATGGAGTACTTACTGGACATTTGGTATATTATTGGGTTTTGTACAAAATTTCGGTCCGGTCGGTCCGACACTCGATTTTTGTTTCGATTACATTATAATCACTTACGATTTCATTCACTAATATTTGCTTAGATTATTCTGGAATATAATTTTATTATTATAATTTTATCTCATTTTAATATATAAAAATATTATTCCATATACAAATACTGCCAAACAACTTATTACATAATTATACTAATCATATAATTCTAACAACCTTAAATATCAATAATTAACCAATATAATATTCATACATATTTTATCAAATCTCAATACTAATCACATCATACTTACACCAATCATTTATCTTTTACACAACCTATATAACAAACTTACAATACTCTATCCAATTACAATTCTATACCTAACACTAATTTTAACAATCCTACTACAATTCGATCACTATTCATCCACTCAGATCGATCCAACTCCGATTCTATACCAATCAACCCCTTAGAGTTTTAATAGAGTTATTTTAAATCAAATTAATTACGACATAATGTATCATAATGCTCTTCTTATTTCTTCTAAAATTAAATATCAAATTTGTATATACAAATGATAGTTATTGATGAACCAACTTTAAGAAACGTAGAACTGAGTTGGTGCAATCACAAAATCGAATTAGGAAGTCCAAGTTGAATTGCAGATTTTGTGTAGGCTTTCACATTATACCAACCTTTGCAATCTATACAACAAGAACACTTAATTTTGAAAGTTTAATGGATGAATACCTCAAAATTAAAGATGTATATTTTCGAGATGGATATCGTTATCAACTATTTTAAGTTCCCTCCAAACTTTAATTTGGTGAACTACAATGTGTATATCTACTTGACCCAAAATCTAAAGTGAGTATTGGAAATTAGCAACATTGGCACATGATCGAGGCTGATACAAATTTGAGCCCAAAGCTATGGTACCGGCCGTTTATTAAAGTTTGTTAAATGGACCGAAAATAACAAAGTCCAGTGTTACAAATTAATTTGAGCCCAGAGGCAAAGAGCTATGGTATCAGCCAGTATTAAAGTTTGGGAATTAGGGCTGGTGTGGATTTCGAAATCAATAATTCAAAAAATTATTATTGTATCATTTGCACTTTACGATATAATAGATAATTGTATATTATCATGTATAGTTTTAAGTGTAAAAATTGTATCATGTACAATATAATACAATTTCTAAAAAGATATCGTTTTCTTTAATCGTTTTTTCAATTTCTTCCCAATTAGGCCCTGGGCGAATTTTTCCTTAAAGTTTACGCCATCAGATTAATAAACTGATTGTTGACACTAATGAGATTAATAAACATTATATTCATATTTAAAAACATTAATAATTCTTACAAGGATTTAATAGATTAAAGTAATACTGAAAATAACATAAAATTTTCACTCATGAAACATTGCCCATATTGTTTACAACAATATAATTATACTTAAGAACATTATCACATAATCGTGTCCCTTAATTAAAACATCATAATGTATTATAGATCACTTACTAATGCATATCTCTTTCACGAATTTTGTTCTTATATAATCCTAGTATGAAAAGATGACACTAGAAAAGAAGCTTTGAAAACAAGAAATTCCTAGAATATGCAAAGCAAATGATTCGCCCGAAATCGGTTTATCTCATTCACATTTATTGACATTTCCTGGAAATTTCTTCAATTTTAATTTAATGATTGAAGTCCTTAGAGAAATGGAGGGCATGAAATTCCGTACTGAATTGAATGATTAGGAGGGAAATTAAGAAAAAGTAAATGAAACAAAGCTTAATTTAATTAAATGAATCCGTTATTTGTCCGTTAATTAAGAATAGAAGTCAAGGAAATTGAGATGCAACTTCCAGCAGTCGGTTTAATTTGTTCTGTACGTGTTTAGTCTCCTACACGTTCTATACACTTCCCTGCTTCTCTGGATAAATACCTGGATCACTTCTTGTGATAATTCACAACAAAATTCAACATGGCAATTCCAAGTTTTAGAAAGTCATTGAAGCTCCGCCTGCCCCGCCGTATTCGTTCCAAGTCAAACACCTCCAGTCCTCCACCCGAATCCTCTATCTCCAAAGGTGAAGAGGCCACGACACGTAAAGTAGTGGCGAAAGAAGACGAGTTCAGGCTCGTATTTCAGTTCCTGGATAGGAACAGTGATGGAAGAATCTCCGTGGAAGAGCTGAGGAGTTACTTCACGAGTATCGGGGAGTCAATGTCGCTCGAGGATGTTGAAAAGATCATTAAGGAATGTTCCAACGGAGGGGATATGTTGTTGGGGTACGGAGAATTCGTTAGAATGATGGAACTGCGAGATGATGTGGAAGACGAGGTTAAGGTTCTTCGGCAAGCATTTGAGGTGTACGAGGAGGAGAAGGGGAGTGGACGTATCACGCCGAAGGGGCTGCAAGAGGTTTTGCGACGCCTTGGGGATGTGAAGTCGGACGAGGAGTGTGAGGCGATTATTCGGGTTTTTGATCTTGATGGGAACGGGGTCCTGGATTTTCACGAGTTTCAAATGATGATGACGACGTAACTGAGATTTTATTTTTACATTTTCGTTCAAAAAGAATTGTTATACGTTATATTTTTTTCTTTTAATTTATTTAAGTTCTATACATAACTAGCTAGATAAGCAAAAGACTGCTTATGGTGGAAGCATGTCGAATGATGTAAATGGTTTGAAAGTCCTGAAATTCTTTATGCTATCGTGTGGCATATGTTTCCTTTCTTTTGTTTCACATATGAATTTTCACATAGATTAGCACTGAAAGGGTTGTTCGTTTCTCAATTGTAACGGTCTATTTGACTCGATAAATAGTGATTTTGCCTAATATACACTTTAATTATCCTCATTTCAATTTTATTTCAAACATAATTTTATCAAAATCCATCCAAATGCTCATTCAAATTCGATACCAATCAACCCCTGAAAAATAAAAGATCGAAGTGAGAAAATAATTAAAGCTAACGCTCTATTCTTACCAATCAAAAAGTTATTTAATTTCATTAAATTTAGTGTAATAAATTTTAATCGAATAAAACAGAGACAAAGAAGACAAATACACCTATAAAACTACAATGTATGAAAACATTGTGTATGATTATATTAGAAGTTATCACATAACTAAACATAAAAATTAACAATATCAATTATACAAATAAAATGTGCGTGACACAATTATTAAATGAGAGTTCGGTGTCAATCATGTCCACAAGAGACGAGGTACAATAATCTTAATGTGATGGAGAATGGTTATTCATAATAATAATAATAAATACATAAATTCATTCATAATTTAGAGCAATTATTGAATTAATAACAACCACTAACAAGGTTCTTGGCGTATGAGTGAAAACAAAATATACATAAATCCGCATAAATTCAATATACAGTATCATTCGAGCCACAGTTTTGTAACTGCAGTATCGATCGGTCCAAAAAAGGGAGGAGTGTTACTATGTCCCGTACTCTTGGAAACTTCCTTGCAAATACAGCGCAAATTGGCAAATTGATCAAGGACATTGATTGCAACCTGACCTGACACTTGCGAATCCTTAATATTCAAGTTATGTTTGTTATACTCTATACTGCCGAAGTTTTCATCTCCCCACTTAAATCGAATATTTTTTTACATAAAAAATTTAATTTTAATTAAAAAAGGA
Source organism: Plantago elongata (assembly GCA_036897095.1). Classification (NCBI taxonomy): domain Eukaryota; kingdom Viridiplantae; phylum Streptophyta; class Magnoliopsida; order Lamiales; family Plantaginaceae; genus Plantago; species Plantago elongata. The sequence continues at coordinate 10,386 of JAYMSP010000571.1, forward strand.
CACTCAAATTTTATATCAATCAGTCCCTTATTTAAATGGAAATTTGTGTTTAACCTTCAAACCTTTGCCGTTTATTCTTTTGCATCCCAACATTTAGGCCATGTTTGTCATACCGTTGGAGTGGTCATTTCCCCATTCAAATTGAATATTTTATAACAAAACACTCAATTTCAATTGAAAAAGTCCACTCAAATTCTATCTCAATCAGTCACTTAAGAGGATGATTGTCATAGCATTTAAATCGCTTCATTTGACTCGATGAACAGTAATTTGACCTAAAATACATTTCAAATAATCCATTTCAATTGCATTCCAAACACAATTTCACCAAAATCCATCTAAATACCCATTAAAATTCTATACCAGTCATCCCCTTAAACTTTCACAACTAAATGTGTAATTCCCCACTCACTAACTCACTTGTCAGACCAACTAAAAGGCTTTACTCTTTTTCAATTTTAGTTCTCCGGCCTAACTAGATCTTAGCTGCTCCACGAAATACATTTCATACGTAACAACTTTCAACATAAATTAGGCATATGTTTGGTGTAAAACAAGATCTTGATGCATACACGTTACATATTAAGGTAAACAAACTCTAATGTGGAAGTGTTGGAGGCTCAATAAACTCTAAAATAACCAAATCAAAATCAATAAACCTAGCTATAAAAGAGCTTGTACGAGTTTATTCATACATCCGCCTAAACGTTAGAAGCGAATTAAGCAAACCAACCCGTGAAAATTACTACTCATGACGAAAATACTGACAACTACATACTTAAAAATATTAATACAATTTATAAGTTGTTGATTAATTTACCAATGATGAAGAAAATACTGACAAAAATTGTTGAAATTTCATATCGCAAATTGATTGGTTAACTAATACCTCCCATCATTGAAAATTGCCAAAACATACAATGTTTTATACTAGTACAAAAAAAATTCAAAAAAAAAATAAAATACTAGTACAAAAAATGAGACATGTCATGTCATGATGAGTACATAAAACCATGGGGAAATTTAGGCGTAACGTTCGATCGCTATTTCCTGGAACTTTCTCATACATTTAATCAGTTACTAAAGATAGTGACAAATTTCCAGTAAATTTCCATGAAGAGATGATTTACTACTACATTTAACTTCTTAAAGGTTATAAAGATTCAACTTATTAAATGTGTAAATTCAAGATTTTCCCAATTGAAGTATCTCAGGAAGCTGCCTTGCAATTTCCGTTCACTTGCATTCCCGATATTGATTGAAGTTAGTTGCATATTCACTCTATAAATTAGGGATCATGCTTCATATTGTGACATAGTAACAAACGCAACATCACAAATTAACCAACAAAGAACATATTTCAATTCATCTAGCATGGCAATTCCAATAATTCCCAAGTCATTCAAGCTTCGCCTCCCTCGCCGCCTTCGCTCTAAGACGAACTCTCCCTCCAGCCCTCGAAGCGAAGGGATGAGCACTCCCTCACCGAAAGCCTTAACTAAGGAAGACGAATTCCGACATGTTTTTCAGTTCCTGGACAGGAACAATGACGGCAAAATCTCTTCGGATGAGCTAAGGAACTATTTCACGTGTGTAGGTGAGTCCATGTCGAACGAGGAAGCCGATAAAATCATACGAGAGTTCTCCAAAGGTGATGATTTGTTGCTGGGGTACGGAGAATTCGTTAGAATGTTGGAACTGAGAGACGTCACAGAGGACGATAAGGTTCTTCGGCAGGCGTTTGAGGTGTATGAGGAGGAGAAGGGGAGTGGATGCATCACGCCGAAGGGGCTGCAAGAGGTTTTGGGACGCCTTGGTGATGCGAAATCGCATCAGGAGTGTGAAGCGATTATTCGGGTTTTTGATCTTGATGGAAACGGGGTCCTGGATTTTCACGAATTTCAAATGATGATGACGAGTTAGATTGAGATTTATAATTCTTTATGACGTTGGAAACTCACCTTCGGTTATTTTTTTCATTTTATCGAAGTACGAATGAACAAAAGATTGCTTATGGTTGAAGCATGTGGAATGATGTAAATGGTTTGAACCTCTTATGATCAAAATATGAAGCAATATTTCAAGTGTATTTTTCTCTAAAACCAAATAAGTATAATCAATTCAAACTGGGCTGGCTGGAACATGAGCCATATTGAGAGACCACCATGAACGACATTTCAAGAGGGCAAGATGCATGCATTCCCAAAACTGATAATTCAATCTCACTCCCAATTCTTAATGTCATGTTTGAACATGTTCTTCCAGACAATCCTTAGAAATGCCCTGCATATGATGTAGTATCAGATTCTACAGGTGGAAATTCTTTTGAAAAAGAGAAAGTAAATATAATGTATATTATATCGTACATTACTTAAAAAAGAGAACTACTAACATTAACACAATGCGACGGGATATCTTGCCATGAAATCGGTGTATCTGCTTTGTCCCTATACTGTAATTATTACTCATAAACTGTGTAGAATCCATGTGTAATTTTATATGCGTTTTATATAATTTGTAAGTAGTATATACACCGGAGGCGAGAGCGGTATAGAGAAGAATCCATTCTATTTGATATGCAACTCTATTTTCGAAATTTAATGAAGTGTAGTTAATTTTCAAAATCTGACGTGTTAGCAAAGATTGTTATGAAACGTTTATTTTCAACAAAATGCAGCTAGATTGTCTTTTTCGTTATTGGTTATAAAAATTGTTTTCAAAATTTGGTCTAAGAGGAGGCTCCTAAAAGTTAAAAATGGAACTTCCGGGCAAGGTGTTCAGACATCAATTTCTGTCCAACTTTCAAGTTTCAACAGCAAATAATTAAAAGAGAGTTGATGGTTATTTGACGAATCTAAGTGTATATTTCACTGTACCAGATAAAATCAGTATAGAGAAGATTTTCTAAAGTTCACCACCAAACAACTTAAGGGTATGTTTATCATGGGATTAAAAGCGATCCATTTGACTCGATGAACATTGATTTGGCTTAAAATACACTTTAAATATCCCCATTTTAATTCCATTTCAAATACAATTTCATCAAAATCCATCTAAATACTCATTCAAATTATATACCAATCAGCCACTTATCTTCAATTGATACTGAACTTAACTGAATTTAATTAAACTGAACTACACTAAATTAAAGTAAGATATAAATTATAACTAAGTTGAATTAAACTTAACGATTTTCAATGAAATATAACACAACCTTTTACTCATTTACCCACTAAATTTGTTGTAGTCGAACTTTGTCAAAAGTAAAGTGAATCACCTCATAAACTGAAAAATAAGATATTGCCTCAGCCTGTCAAATCGGACCGGATCGATGGTATCCAATCCATAAAAGAAGTAAGGCGGATATAGCGGATTTTGATCCATTAATCCGGATCGGATTTGTACTAAATCCACGGATCTGAACGGATCAACAAATCCACCGATATATCACAAATCGTTCAATTCATTCTCTTCATTAGGGTTTTTATCTTTTCGTCTTCACAATTTCTAGGTATTCTGCGTTTGATGTGTTGAGCTCAATCCGCTGCAAGAGCTTGCAAATCATGGATGGGATGGACGGAATTGAACAAATTGCAAGGTTTATATCTTTTGTCTCTCTTTCTTCTTCGAAATTAAGCTAAATTACCCATGTGCTGAATTTCCATTAATGTATATTGTTTTAGACTGTAAGATTACTTGAAGTTAGAATGTTACAGTTTGTTTTGGGATGAAGATTAGAACAATTAAGCTGTATCTAGATGTGTCTTAATGGTGAAAATATGGGTATTAATGGTGAAATACTGAAACTGGATGGTAATTAATAAACTAATCAATGGTAGCTTGCTTGATGATTAATTAGCAGCTTTGGTGATGATTAATTAGCAACTTGCTTGTTGAATATTGGTCTTTACTTTTATGTTCAGAACAATCAATTAAGATGTATGTATCTCATTGCAAGATTGATGGTTTGACTCAAGATTCTGTCATTTGTCATTGTCGTACTTCGTTGAAATTCGATCAATAGTCTGTTTAGATGATGCCATGATTAAGATTGTACTATCAGGGTGCCCTTTGCTTGAGATATTAGAATTGTTTATGGATGATTAACCTGAAATTAGTTCGTATTAAGTATTAGTCTTTTCTTTTTGTTTAAAGAAGATGAATTTTGTTTATTCGGATTTCGAGTATTAGCCAGTATAAGGAATTGGCAGAAATGGCAAGGGATGTGTTGGCTATTCCAATAACTTCAGTTGCATCTGAGCCGTCTTTTAGCTATGGGGGTCGCATATTTGGTAAGTATCGACATTCGCTTCTTCCCCAAAATGCTGAAGCTCGCTTATGTTCACGTGATTGGCTTGAAGGTTAGATTATGTACTTTATCTTTAGTGTATTAAAAGTGTATTTGATTTACGCAACCATCAACTAATTAACATTTGTTGGGGAATTGGTTGCAAGAGGCAACCAAAAGAGAGCCAAAATGTTATGTATTATAAAGTGTTAAGTGGGAAACTTTGAGCAACTAATTATCTAAGTTCCACCGATCGGTTTTGCGTGTTCTTTAGCTCGTTGCGAAGTGGGATGCGCAAGCTTCGTAGCGGTATAAGATACGGGAGTAACCAATTCTAGGTGTGAATGATAAATTGACTTAAAGTGAGCTAGTTGGGACTTGCCTTTTGCAAGTATCACACATTGGAAACATATGGAAGGAAAGAGTGGTATAAATGTATTCTTGTGTTTACTCTAGTTCACAAGTTTGTGTTGTGGTTATGGAAAACTTTCTATGCGCGCACAAGGGGAGAAAATTTGAACTAAGAATTTTCAAGAAAAAAACGTTCAAACATTTCTTTTTACTGCGATATTCCATGTAGCACAACTTTTGGCCTTCCATCTGATTTTCCAGATTGTTCCTCATTTTTCTTAAATGAGAATAGGTTTAATTTCAAAAAATTGAAACCTCCCACTACTACTGATGTTAATGTGAGAATTAAAATATCAGTTACGAATTTTGGCTTAATGTCTATCTAGTTGTTACAATTGTTCTCAGCTATATATAACCCCAGTCCTCAGTCCTCACTTGTTTGAGTACACAAGAAATTCTCCTCTCTTCTCTGTTTTCCTTCAACACTTTAGATATTCGAGTGTTCTTCACCACAGAAGTTCGACATAGCTTCTGCTGCTGAGCTTCCAGCGGTTGCTAAGATTGGACGTTGTACCTTAGGAGCTAATTGTCCGAGGAAAGCCTGAAGCTTACTATAGGCGGACAAATTTAGCTTAAGGGGAAGTGGTCTCACTACGGCTGACTCGTCCAGGATTACATCCAAATTCTTTGTTTCTTGTTTTTTGGTTTGTGATCGACCTTCTTTGTACTGTTCGATTACTCTTGTTACTAACAATTCTTGCAGGTACAATCTTAACCGGGTCCAACAACATTTATATTTCGTAGCTTACTCTGAAGAAGATGCAGGGGAGGATTTAACACTGGACGTCGAGAAATTACTTCCCCTTGCAAGTCCAGCGGTTCAAATCGGGAATAATTAAAGGTGACCAATCTATCTCTGTTTGCATTAAAATGGAGTAACTAACCTGATTTCAAATGAAAATAACATGGTTTCATAAGTTTTTCCCTTTGCTATTGGAAGTTATAACTTTGAACCCTTTAACTCTTTTTCACATCTAAAAAATTAGTTTTTACTGTATTTGTGCTAGCTTTGTGGTTTAAATTCTGGCACTTTATTTGCCCAAAATTCACACTACTATTGACAGGATTTGGCAGAGACATATACAATATACAAACACCATTTTTCTTAAACATGTGATGTACCATCCTCTTACTTATATTTGGTTTGTATGATTACAGAGTTGCCAGTGTCTGCTATATACAAGGATGGAGTTGATTTTCAAGAATTCCATTGGTGATGCAAGAGACATTAGTAGACTTTTTGCTTATATTTGGAGAGAAATGTGAATTTCTTGTACGTTTGTAATGAAGTTAAAACGCTATCATACTTTGTTTGTAATACCAATGTGATGGACTATTTTGAATACTCAACTGTTGAATGTTTGGGAATTTGTTTTGGCTAAATTTTGGATTTTTTTCTGAATTTCTTTTGGCTAAAATGTTGTATTTTTTCTGAATTTTTAATATAATTTGGTGTGGATCAAAGTAAATCCGTAGATTTGGATGGATTCGATCTGATTCGAGAGGATTTGATCACAATCCAGGTGGATTATGATCCAATCCGGATTGTCAAATTTGTAGATAGATTTGGCATGGATACAAACCAGGTGGATGCAATTCATAATGGATCAGACTGGATCGGATAAAATCTATCCAATTGAAGGGCTGAATATTGCCAAATAAACCACCAATTCTCGACAAAAACTATCTTTTACTCACCACAAGAAATTTGATCTGATTCAAACTTTAAAAGAAAATTGTAGTAGTATCATGTAAATAACATTTGAATACGATGGATAAGATTCCAAATTCTAGGGAAATGCAATAGAAGATAGAATGTCCATTTCATTATCTTCCTCGCACTTGATTGGCAACTGTAAACTCGATGAACCAGGACATTGGCCCGCGCAAGCTCCAAAATTTCACAATGACGTTACAAGAACAAAGCAAATATGGGGTGCTTAGTTACCAACTTTTCCCATCACGTTTGTTTAGACCAATATACACCTCAAACGGATTTTGGAAATGTCAATGAAAACAACTGAGAAATTAACTTAACTTATTCATGGACGGAGGATTTAACGTATTTCATTTTGCATGGTAAAAATTTTATGGTGGGCTTGTTGGGATGAACTATGAGAAGAGTGTTATTCCCCCGATGTGAATATCATATTTCTGTGGTTTCAAAATGAGGTTGTACCCCAGCTTAAGGGCTATTTGTGTAATCAATCTGCCATGTTTATGGATTATTACACGTGGAAATCACAGTAAAAAGATATTTAACATCGTCACATCGAGTATTTAAAAAAGTGACGTGTCATGAGTTAATGCAATATTATAACTCAGAATCATATATTAATATAATTCTTTCATGGTTCGTCGGTATTCGACGGAGCATGAAAATAATAGTTAAAATAAGAAATGTGTATCAATTCTGTCATATGCCATGTTGTAATATTTTAATTAGGGCCAGGCACGGGTTGAGTATTTCGGGTATTGGCTAGCTTGGGTACATGTATTTCGGGTTCGGGTATTTCGAGTACGGGTTTTGTATTTAAACGGGTACCCAATTTCGGGTATTTGGGTACCCGAATTTTATACTTATATTTATTTTTTTGGTCATTTTAAATCATATTTTATGCACAATTTTTAGTTACCAATAAAGTGCTAAACCTAGTGTTAATGCATTAAGTTTAAATTAAGTAAACTTCGAAATTATATTTTGAGAATTGTACGTGGTAAGTTTATTTAATCATTTTATCATAAAATCATGTATAGTCATATTTTTCTAAATATACAAATCACATTAAGCGAGAATGCAATTAAATATTTTTCTTATGATTACCCAACGGGTACTCGATACCCGATCGAGTAGTAAAGCGTGTACTCAATACCCAAAAAAAATTTAAATACCCGAACCAATCTACCCATAGGTACGGACTCCCAGCCCTAATTCTAATGACAACAAAATTCTTACGTTCTCGTAATAAAGTGAAAGATAATATTCCACGTTTCCTTTCCATTATGCTTGTTTGAAGTTAATGAATGCGTTGTGTCATATGTTTTAACATCTTGATCATATATAAATTAATTACATTTAATCTCTTTCTCCTCACAATCTACAGAGGAAAAATTCAATACATCATATTTAAATACGGATGAGAGTGTAGAGTTGACTTGTACGAGAGATTTCCCAAGAATTTTGTTTAGGATTATAATTTCTAGTAGACTGGAAATAACAATGCTTATAATCTACATGGACCATGTCATTTTGTGCCAATGTATTAGGGCCTGATTGGCATGGCACTTAGATGGCCATTTGGACGAGATATTGGTGAAATTGTGTTTGGAATGAAATTGAAAGAGAGTATTTGAAGTGTATTTTAGTCAAAAGTCAAAATTACTGTTCATCAAGTTAAATATAGTTATTTAAATGTTTGGCCAATCAGTGACATGCATGATAAATCAACATGTAGCATGGAAAGCTAATTGAGCCCTGTTCAGAACAATCACTAGTAAACCAATGCTTATCACTACTTTTAATTACTCATACACAACCAGTCCATAACAATTACTGTTCAAATCCAACCTAAATCATCAAATGTCTACAAAATTTGGTTCAATACTAATCCAAACCAGACGATAACAAGCTCACCATTGAATTACATGTCTACCACCGCTTCCACCGGCGCAACGACGCTTTTAATTAGGGTCCGACCGAAGTTTGATCCAGATAACGAAGCAATAGCTCTAAATTAGGGCTTTGGTTGACGCTCCAAATTAGGGAAATCGATATGAGAAACCTAAAATATAGCATATAATCGATCGTTCGGATTTATTTGCCAAAACGGCTAGGAAAACTTGACTACCCGATCGTATTTCGCCATGGAAGAAGGTGAATGGAGTTTTTTAAGCTTGCAGATGAGTATTTTCGTTTGTTGCTCGTTTCTTTCATTTTCTTAAGAGTAAGAGAAATAATGACGCGGTAAATTTCACAAGAGGTCATATGATTATGTTAAATACAAATATGCCGCCGAATTACATTATTATGTTTTTTAAATTACACATTTGCCCCAAATTTGAACTATTTTGTTTGGTACCTTTTTAGAACAATAATTTAAAATCGTCAAAGAAATGAACTGATAATTTATAAATTTAATTTCAGGTGACAAGTTATTGAATTGTAGCTGTAAGACCCCTTTTCCGCGACAAATAAACATTTCATCACTAAACTTTGTCACAACATATTCTCTTTTTTGTAGTGACACGAGCCGAGGTCGAACTTGAAAAGATCGTCGATCACGAACATGAGTGAAATGTTCACGAACAAAGCTCGTTCAGAGTAAAGCTCGACTTGATCGGTTCGTATACACCCCTACTCCCAGCTCATTTACTAGAAGAATGGATCCAGATTCTAGATAGGTTCGAGATTCCATTTGTTGAATGTTTCAGACTGTCAGTTAGGATCCTCACTTGATTCTGATTACCTTAGTCTCCAAAGACCATGTCAAAATAATGTTTTTATTAAGCTAACCATATATATGAGGAGTACAATTTTAAAAAGGTGATTAATTGTCTCCTTTTTGCTTTGTCTACTTCTATTGTTCCATCCTCATGTTTACTCACAGGCAGTTGTAGCTTGGCTGCAAAGTAGTCAATTAACTAGGTGGGCAGTGGCTCCTTTTTGTTCACGGGGATGCAATGTGCACCTGCCCCGTGAGTTTTCGTCCTATATGATCGAACATCTTCCTAATGTATCATGTATAACGAGTCTATTTAGATCAAACGTTCACCTGTGTATCTTCATAACATCTGCGCAGTATGTGTTTGGCACAATCTGATCATTCACCTTATCTGACCAAATTGAGACGGAAGAAAGGTGAACTATGGTATTGATACAGTTCGAACTCCAATCAGCATCTCAATAATACTGCGAATTTCCATTCTGAAGTATCCTGTATTTCCAAGAAGACCTAATCAAAGAATAGTTCAAGCTGGGACCTCAATATTCTCTCATCCAAAAGAAAGACAACATAAGCTACCATTAATTATGCAAGAATTCAAGACCAAAACCAGTGTCCTATCCTGTAATCCTTCAAGCTTTCCACAAATAAATTATTTTGCTACCCTATCAGGATGCAAGAAACCAAAAGAACCTTGTCTAATTACGCATCATCTTCTTTTTTGAATTCTTGATTCATGTCACTATAGTCAATTTTCCTACAGGACATCCTTAATTATTATAATCATCGACGCGTTTATACCTGTAGCATAAACAAGCTCATAATCCCTGCTAACTATAAAACTCTACTTCAGGATCAGTTTTCTTCTCATCCAGAACAAAACTCGCAAACTAAAGAACATCATTATGAACTGGATTCTCACATCCTTGATAACCCTCAATATCGTGTTTCAGCTTATAAATGCTCAACAGAATTACTCAGGAAATGCTGTCTTAGACTGTAAACCCAGCACCTTTCTTTACACATGTAATAACAAGCAGTCAGCTTGCACTTCTTTTCTCATCTTCACCTCAAGGTTCCCATACAATACCATTCCATCCCTCGCAGCGCTGACATCATCTGACCAATACGAAATTGCACGAATCAACAATGTCACGAGGTTCACTGTTTTACCGCCCGGACAAGAAGTCATTGTTCCAGTCAGCTGCTCTTGCTCGGGTCGGTACTACAGATCCAGCACGAGGTATGAGATCCCAAATGATGGTGAAACCTACTATACAATTGCAAACGACACGTATCAGGGATTAGCGACATGCTTTTCACTAATCGATGCCAACGGGCACTCTGAATCCAGTTTACACACTGGCCGTAGGTTGCAGGTCCCTCTTCGTTGTGCTTGTCCAACCAGCAGACAAATTGCAAAGGGGGCCAAGTACTTGATGACCTACCCAATTCATTCGGGTGATACGCTATATTATTTGGCTCAAAGATTCAACGTAAGCGTAACAAGCATAAGCGAAGCAAATGGGTTTACGGATGAGAATACCAGCATTTATCCTGATACAACGATTTTGATCCCACTACCAAGTGAACCTTCAGGTTCACAAACTACAACCCACAGTTATAAACCAGATACAATCCCCAAAACTGCTGTTGTAACTCCAAAAGGAAGGGCAAAGAAAGGTTTACTTGCCGTTGCAATGGCTGCAGCAGCGTTTTCTCTGCTCATCTTGGTTGCTGTTCTAGCTCTATTCTTTCTTTTTCACAAGAAACGAATACCAGTTCAAGAAGGTAATCTAAGAAATTTAGCAATACCTTCTCAAGAAGAATTAATCGTAGAAATTGCAAAACTTGATCATACACTTAAAATATTCAAATTCATGGAGATCAAGAAGGCAACAAGAAATTTTGGATCCAAGAACAGGATAAAGGGTTGCATGTACCGTGGAACTTTTGGTAAAGAAGTTCTGGCAGTTAAGAAGATCAAGGCTAACGCCCAAAATGAAGTTAGCATGCTGTATCAGCTCAATCACTCCAATATAGTGCAACTTCGCGGCTTCTGCCAACACGAAGAGAACTCGTATCTGGTGTATGAGTACCTGAAGAGCGGCTCACTCCAGGACTGGCTGACAAAAAGAGGATCCAAAGATAAGAGTTGGAAAAAACGAGTGCAGATAGCACTTGATGTTTCGAATGGGCTACTTTATCTCCACTCTTACACGAAACCAGGATATGTCCATAACAATATCAGCAGCAGTAATATTCTGCTTGACAGCAATCTGCGAGCAAAAATTGCAAATTTCAGTCTTGCAACAACAGCAGAGGCCGAGTGTGTTGATATAAGTCCGGTCACTGCCAAGGTTGACGTATTTTCCTTTGGAGAAGTATTGTTGGAACTAATGGTAGGCAAATGCACAAAGTTTGCGCATGATAGAAGCGGAAAACTACTTTCAAGTGTTATCATAAGAAGCCAAAATGCAGGAACTGACTTACGTACCTTGATCGAGCCTTGCCTTGCTGAAAATAGAGGGATGGAGTATGCGACCCAGATAGTGAAATTGAGTTTGAGCTGCTTATCACAAGATCCAGCAGATCGCCCAAGTATGGTTGAGATTGTGTCGATTCTCCGGAAACTGCAATATCATTTGAATAGAGCAGTAGCGCAGTAGTCATTTCGAAGACTACTTAGGAACCTGTTGCCATGAGCTAAAGTCTATTATGCAGTAGAGTAACATATAATGATTCTTTCAACCAAAAGTAAATTTGTCAAATGCAATATTAGCTGAAAGTTGAAACTAATAATATTCCATTACTTTCTCAGTAAGTACATTTAAGGGGGGAAAATAGGTATACAAAAGACTCCCTCAGTCGAATCTGCAAACTTCTATACTGACGCACTATTTCCAATAAATCGCCTAGACCAAATAAATAGAAGATATAAATAATGAAGGTAGGCAAAAAGAAAGGAAAAGGAGAAACCACAATAAGGTGGGGTGATATGTTATCCGAGTTTCGAATCAAGTTCAGACAGGAAAGCTTCCAGTCTCCCTAATGTGATCAAGTGTCCTCTGTAAACCGTACTTGAGCACTGCCTGATTACCAGCTCGAAAACCATTTCCATATATAAGAGAAGTATCTGTTGCAATCTGGTGTTTAAAGAACACGCTCAGTTTCTTCTCGAATGGAGATCTTGCACCCTGCCTTGACGATGTGAAGGCAGAGGATGAAGATGAGGTAGATGGATTGTTATTGTCAGCCATGGACAAAATTTGAGATTCCAACCACATACTGGCAAGAACTTGACAGATACCTTCTTCAACATCTTGTCTCAGGGTTCGAAAACCTTTCAAACACAGTGAACAATTTATCAGTAAAATGAACAGTGAAAAAGGATCATATAATGGAAGGGAAGAAAGTAAAAGAGAGAACAGAAATTACGGCGTTCATACTTCCTTTGAAAGAGAGACATGACAGATTTTGAAAACTTGAATCAATAACTATAAACATAATCATGCTTTATTTTGAAATGGACTAATTCACCCTTGCTCTTCCAATATCCAACAAAACTAAGATTTAAGCATATCTTACATTATGGACTAAATCAACAAACTTGCATATGCTAACAATTCTTAGGAAGTAGGATTGCTATAGTTCCAAATGAAATAACTAGATCAATAAAATTACTTTTCATATTCTTGGAACTGAAAGATACATACACCCTCTGTCAATAATTGTCTTCGACGTTGTCAAAAAATTACTCTTAAACTATACGAGTGAATATTATTATAATATAACATAATTACATTTTCAATATGATTTTAAATTATTTACTATTATTATTTTTTAGAGTATTTGTGGTCAAAATCGAAGACAGTTGACCGTCAAAGTCAATATGAAAAAGTTCTCTTTGGGAATAGAGGGAGTACTATTTACTCGGAGATCTTCATTACTTCTCACTTGAATAACCTAATACTACCTATTACTCATTAACTGTCTGGAAGGAGGAGGTTCTCTTACCCTTAATGCAGATGAAACGAAATAATATAAATCCATCCCAATAAATTCTCGTCATGTGTTGCATGGCTATACAGGAGAGTGTGTCGGATATAGTTTATCTAGTAAATAAGTGAGGTCCCAAGTACAAACTATTCGTAAAATGTGATAAAGTAGATTGGGAATATATGCTCATAGGGATAAGTAGTGAGCCCCTGAATAAAAGGATATAACAAGGATTCCCCAAGAGTTAAATGTTGAGATCGAGTGGGAGGGAACAAAATAGAAATGGTACGGGGAGTAATAAATTGTAACATACCATTAAGTCGAAGCCAAGCATGCATCATTTCATGAGCCAATATAGATCCAGTCAGCAACCTGCACGCAATCCCCAATGGAGGGAAAAAAATTTTAATTCAAAACTTAAGCAGATTTCCAGTAGACTTAAAGGAACTTTATAAGTAAATGCAAAACCTTGGAAGACCATATAATATGAGGATAGCAGTAACTTCACAGTGGCGTGTTAATTTATAAGGCTGTGTTCTCATCCCTGTGGCTCGAGTTCCTGATCCTATCCTGGGTCGCCTAAATACCTGATGATTTGAATAGCAGAAGTGATTCAGAAACTAAGCCAAGAGTTTGAGGGAGGGGGAGGGGGGATACAATTTTGAAATAGCCCCAGAGAAAGACTAGAAAACTAAATTTAATAGCATCAAGTCCAAGTCCTTACAGTGCTGACTGTTCGTTCCTCAGACATACAGAGACCTCGAGTTTCAGGCATGTGGTGATGACCCTATTAAGAAAAGACCAATAGGAGAAAAAAATTCAATGATTCAATCCTGTAGAATCCTGATGGACTGACCAAAGGTACTACTTACATGTCTTTCTCCGCCCATTGCTTCATTCAACGCCTGCCTCTCGACCAAAAGTAATGGAACTTGTTGCGACACTTTCATATTCAATCCTTCATAGAAATCTTGTATATCAAGGAAAAGGGGTTGACACTCGGCAGTATCCATAATTGCCGAGTCCAGACACTCCAAGCAGAGCTTTCGGCCATCATTGAGCTCAGCAAATCTGCCATCCCATGACTGGAAGAATCAAAATGTCCGGGTGAATTGATATAGTGTGCACGGATAAAATCTTATTTCAGTCTCTTAAAAGTAACTGCGATGAGCAGAGGGGAGTTGGTTCCAACTTACCTCCATACGCTCGCAGCTACAACAACGTGAAGTTCCATCATGCTCATGAGTCGGACAATATTTTTGGGACCAAAACGGATGAGCCCTGTATTCAATAAGACCAGCTGCATTCGTCGGAATCTGTGAATCAGAGGGGAAAAGGAAATTAACCTTCTAGAGAATTTGAACAAGGACTCGAGACTCGAGTACATCTGTTCAATGAAGGAAAAATCACAGTGGGATGTCACAAAATGCTCTAAACTAGTCTGTGAACTTAACTTTACACTATACATGTCACTTTAGAAGCAATTTTCAAATCTACCTCACTTTGTACTACAGAATACTAACAATGCTAAAAAGCTTGAGGCATCTAAGCCCATCGCATTCTAGTAATTGGCAAGGACAATGACTCATAATTTCTGAAAACAATAAATATGACGAACTTCTTATAGTGCAAGACATGCACATTTATATAGCAATATGTTGATGCATATAGAATATTTTCGCAAGGCATTCTCATGTGAGCTTAAATACTTTTATTTATCCTCTTGTGTTTTGCTTGACTGATGTACCAATATAATCACAGAAATACCGGTTGGACCTTTGTAAGATTTGAAACGATTAAGTTTATGTACTAATACACTCGCCATGCACTCATAGGGAATTATAAAACCTGTAAAAGACATTATGTGAATAATCTAAATGATCACAGAGTCAGGGTGAAAAAAGACCATGAACCAGAAAGACTAGATAGCATGAACTTAAAGTGCAAGGGAAAACTCACAAAAAGCTTGCAGACGTCACATTTTGGATGATATGACTCTTTGTAGCACGTTTTATGATAGGGGTAATTGCCAGACATGGAAAACTGCAGCACACAGATGCCAACTGCTATTAATACAATATTCCAGTAATTAATACCAAAACTATTAAAATCCTGAGAAACTTTTCAGCTCACAAAACAGATGGTGATAGGAAGCATAAAAGATTCAGTGAAAAGAAACCAGCATAAGTGAAAGTTAATATCTATCAATTTTCGCACTACTGATTCTCTGGCATATATACATCGATTCATCAGTTTAGCGTTACAACAGATTTTGCAAAAAAGTGGATTCGGTATTATAGGGCTGTGAAAGTATCATACCTCATAATCAGTTATTGGTTGTTTGCATCCATGGCATCTAAAGCATTCGGGATGCCAAACAGCATTCAGGCAGCTCAAGAACCTTCCATGGGCAATCTCTCTGTTACAACCGGCACAAATCCTGAAACAGCAAAAGCAGGGATATAAAGATCAGTATGCCCATACATTGCAGAAATATGTGATTAGTGTCCCAGAGGATGTAAGCGAGAAAAGGTTTTGATATATTATAATCACAATCATAGAAGCAAATTTAGAATGTATAAAAAGTAATCATGAAACTGTGAATCTGGCTAAATCAAGCCTTTAAAATGAAATCTAACAGAGAAAAAAATAAAATACAACATAAAAAGATAAAGAAAGAAATTACAAGCCCCGTGATACATAATCTGTTGTCAAGAGGGTATGCACCTGAAATTCGCAGAATAGGGGTAATTAATAGGCTGGTAAAGGTTATCATTTGCAGGACCATATCCGTGTCCGTGTCCAGCATGTCCATATCCATGACCATGCCCATATCCATGACCATATCCATCTCCATGTCCATGTCCATATCCATGCCCGCTTCCAATACCATGCTCGTTTCTACTTTGGGGCTCTCGTGGAGACTCTACATTCAAACTTTCTTGAAGAGCTCTAGCCAGTAGTTCATCTTCTTCCAATTGAGGTTGTGTGTCTATTGCAACAGTATATATACAAAAGTTACTCTCGATTAATTTTATATGATAAAGAACATATAAGAGAAAGTAACGAGAAAATCAATATACATATAGAAACTCAAGTCATTAACGAGATATACATTTTACAAGATATAGAGCATATAAGAGAAAGTCACGAGAAAATCATGATACTCAATTTGTTAAGGAAACACAATCCTTTGGGAAAAGACTGGTATTTATAAGCAGTAGGCCAGATTAACAGATAGATCATCTGTCACTACCTAGTACGCAAAAGAAGCTAGCTGAGGACTTACGAGTAGAAGAAGTCTGCCCTCTCTGATCCTCTTCGGAAAGAGATAAAGCAATAGCACGGTCTATGTCTTCAATCTCTGACCACTGATCCTGCACCAATATGAATACATGAATAGGCATTATATAAAAGAGTGTGGTAAATGAGTAAATTCGTTGATAATTATACCAAAAATGAAAATGAAAAGAAATTGGGGGAAATTAATAAATCTTTGACAAACTATCTCAGAGCTTTCCATATCAAAAAGATTACTTAAGATCTAGATTATTTCTTCTTATAGCATGTCTTGAATCTGATGTGCTACAAAAGAGAAACAAAACTGCATTACTAGGAAAAATATGGCAAATCAATCTCTGAGGCCACTGATGGAGATAGGACCATTTACTTATTTATTGTTCACACACAGTCAATCATCTAAGTTCAGAAAAAGAAATTCCCCAATAGCATACTTCTAGTGATTTCAGCATAATGCAAGATACTCCGGTCCCATTATGATTTTGAACACAAAAAAAGATGGATCAACAAGTCAGTACGTACCCATGAAGTCGAAGGGTGGTTCTCCACTGCCTCTGATCCATATCTCATATCGTAGTGGCCTTCTGAAGTTCTATGGTCGGAATTTTTGAAAATTTTGCTTAGCCATCCCATTAGCTGAACAATGAGCACATACATAGCATTTGATCAATCCATGAAGTAAACAAAACATAGTACTTTTACGTGATATGTTCGATTATGCTTTCCAACACAATATAGTCTTTAAAAAATGCACAATAATTTGACATCCAGCTCTTACTGAATATAAAGGAAAGCTATCTCATTGCTTAATATGGTTAATGAGGTCTGCAAGACAGCCATTATGTTCCAATTTAACCATCTGTTTCGGTCCCATGTTCAATCTGCAATTCGAGTTTTAACTACAAGAACATAACCCCTATAGCCCTATACCAACACAATGCACAATATCAACTCCAAAATGTGAACTTTAAGCTTGGAATACGAAAAACAAGCAATCATGCTATCTAAATGCAGCATATTCAATCCCAACAGAACCAACAACGATCAAGAATATCAGGTAGCTTCATATGAAATGAAATAAAGAACCAATTTCCCAGAAATTAGAGCTCAAATGCAGACATGTATCCAAATTCCAACACAACACAAGAACTAAAGAAACAACAACCAATCAATCAAATCAACAAGAACATTAACTCGAGTTAGCTTACCTTAGAAGAAAACCCAGAACCAGAAGAAGCTTGGATCGAAGCGAAAAGTAAATGATCGGCGAAAAGCTAAGCGATTATGAGCTGAGCCGAAAAAGAAAGAATTTTTGAAGCAGAAAAGAAAATCAAGAAAACTCAACCTTTAAAAAAATCAGGTCTTTAATGATTCGAGATGATAAATACCCAGAATCCGAATGAATCAGTTGAAAAGAAATCAAAAAATAATAATATTGTGAGCAACTTTTCCTCTTCTTGTGTTGTTAAATTAAAAACTGTACATGAACCCAAATTCTTGAATGTACATGAGGAGAATTGGAACAAGTCAAAAACGAGGACTTGTGTTTTCGTGTGGAAACGAAACAATTTTATAGGTAAAGAAATTAAAAACCCAAAAACGTTTGACTTGAAGAAAAATCAAACGCGGGTGAGAAATTAATCTTGCTGATAATTACTGCTTCAATGGAATGAATGGTTGATGAAGTTGAAGAAACCAAAATTATATTAGATTAGACAAAATATAATTTATGTCACGTGGGCCTTGTTATGTTATTGCAGTTTTCTTCTTTTGCTTTTCAGAAAAAGCTTTCGTCAACAAAAGAATCAATGGAGTAGGACATTTTGAAACCAAGCTTTTTTAAGTTTTTCTTTCCTTTCCTTTTCAATGTTTCATCAAGGTATTCAATGGGAGGGTTGGAAAATTATGTCCCTTTTCCTTCAATATTTGAATCAATGTGTTTAATCAAATGAGATGGGAAAAGAATAATGATAATGATAATATACCTCGTTAATTACAAGAAGTTGAGTAAAGTTATTTTATTGAAAGTTAAAAGTGTCACGGACTACATTAAGTTGATATAATCTTAATCAAGTCAATTTTGCCTCCATCGAGGCTTTAATTCTGAAATTTAAACAAAATAATAGATTAAATCTGGACAAGTCTGAGTCCATAAGAGAAGGTACGTTAGTTTTCTTCACCAAAATAATTTAATGTTCATAACAAAATTGTGGTTTTAAATTACAAAATCATTGGCACACTGATAATGCATGTAATGATGACAGAGGTGGCTAGCATCTGTTATGTACAAGTTTTTTTTCGAAATCATAGTTATTTACAAATGTTTACGAATATTTAATATAAAAGAGATCAACAACAAAGATAACACAAGATCATTGTAACGTATTTAATGTTGATAAAGACCAGCATGTTCTTCACATAAAATTACGTTGTGTCAGGCCTTAAAATTATCAGCATTGAAGGTTTCAAACACAACCTTCACATAGTAAACTAATCAGATGAATGAAAAAGATTGATGATGAATCATCAGAAAGATCGTAATAAGAAACACCAGTACATGTATTAACATACGCCATTGGATCAAAACAAAAACAATCAACTAAAGATGTAATCAAATATGTGATGAACAGTAACAAGAAACCATATTGATCTTGCGATGAAAAAGAAATGTGAAAGATATTATGGAGAAACGGGAAATATGTTGTAATAAGAAATTGATTATCAATTATATTGAGATAACTCTATAAAATCAAAGTTAATTGAGAGTATATCTTTGAATATACACTTTAATTAATTAATTATGCATTTCTACCAACAAATAGAAAAGTCAATCCAAGGAAAAACTCTCCATTTGCTACCTTGTCATGATTACTTAAGATTTAAACAAAGATGAGCTTTAACTGGTTTATGGTCGGAGCTACTAATATCCTCTATGGACTCGTACACATGTAAACTCGGATTGATCTTCTCTTTGTCTATCTTGAACAAAATTCGATCTGTCCAAGCTGGTGCTCTCACCTGGGAAATTTGAAAATAAAATTATAAGATGAGAAAAATAGTTTTATAACTCTAACAAATTAATATATAAATAATAATTGATGGATCATGTATAAATGTACCTTGCGGCTTGTATCATAGTCACTAGTTCCAACATCATACTTGTATGTTGGGTTGAATGCTAGTGTTCCCTCGCAGTATCCATTGAACACCTCCCCTCTGTCTGCTTCTTGCAATAGTTGGTCTTTTGTCGCAAGAACCTGCATTGATCGATCATGATTGGAATATTAGACTAGTGTCATCATCTCTTTAAAAGTACTTGATTGACGTAGAAAATTATGTTGAATTTAGTATCCGACTCAAACGAACCTCGTACAGATTTTCCTCAATGAGATCTCTAGCAGGGAATGCCTCGATTCCTTCAAGTCGGTAATTTAGATCTCCCAGCCAAACAGTGACTTGAGCTGGTTTAGAATTCTTAGAGAATAGAGAGTGTGAAATGCGCCTGAATTCGGAGTTCCTTTCCTCCACGTGATGAGTATGGGCTACAACATTGGAATTCAAAATCTTAATCAGTATGTTAAAATTTGAAGTTCAGGAAAATAAAATGCATTCCAACCGATAAGATGCTTTCCCTTCTAATTAATAGGTTGGATGTTCGATTCTTCTTTATCGTTTAAAAGAAAACTTAAAGTTCAGGTAAATAAAAATTAGGAGGTTGATTTTATCAATTACCTGATAGATGGCATGAAATGAAAACAATATGCATTCCTTTGTATGTAATTCTAATAGCAACAGCTCCTTTCTTTCTTCTGATTAATCCACCACAGCCTCCAATATCTTGCTTGTCCACCTTTATTTCTGGACAAATTTATAAAAATGACAAGACTAATTAATTAATTAACAAAATAATTAAAAAAAATAGTACTTAATAAAATTGAGATTGGTCAATATCTTACCTCCTAAGAATAATTTTGTGTACTTCGACCCAAACAAAAACAACTGAAGTGATTGCATCACAGATTCTCCTAAGAGACTTCGAGATCAAAAAATATACAGTGTTAGTTAAATTCAAAAGGCTTTTAAGTGAAAAATACAATATACATTCATTCGTAAAAAATAATATTTGAGATGTTGGTGTTTTCATATATGAAAGTATATAGAATTCATCTCTTGATTTTCAATCCTCTGATCAATCATGTTAATTTTTTTTAAGTATATGATGCATAATTATATATATATGTGATTCACTATAATTTCCACCAATTAAGCACCAAGTATCTAATTAATCCAAGATTACTGGTTTATTTATATTCGAAACGTGAATATATCTGTTATAATACATGTGAATTAACCGGGTTGAATCAATAATTTATGTGACAAGTTATTCATGGTCGTCACGAAACACGCCCTATTTTTCAAACTTGCATTCATTCTTTCTTTTATGCAAGCAAGCAAGCACCACCACAGACTTGCAAGCTTCTGACTCTCAGACAGGAACTTGATGGCTAGTAGTGGTCCTAGCTAGCTCAACATTATTAATTTAATTCAGACTCAAAACGAACATGAATATTACATAGTATACATACTGCAGTCTACATGATAGTGATAATACTACCAAATGAATTAATTAAACATATTCCAGAAATTAAAGAGAGAGTTAATTAATTAATTATGATTAATGGAATTAGTGTTACTTACATATGAGATTTATCGAGAACATTCTCCAACAATTCCAAGATGTTTGTACGTGATACTTCTTGCAGACCAATCACCAGCAAATCGTAACTTCTTTCCTTTCCGACCAGCTTTCTTAAATCTTCAACAGACACCTAAAGTGGATATATATCATCGACAAATGTTAAATGCACCGCATATTTTGTTTGTATAAAAAGTTAAAAACTATCTCTATATGTTAATGTTCAAACCTTTTAATTAGATTCAATGATGCCGAATGGCGGCTTAGTAAAACTGCATGAATCAAACTATATATCTAAGATCATCATTGATTACCTTGCCGTTCATGTTCCAGGTGACTATGCAGATGCAGAGATCAGAACTAGTTGTGAAATTGCATCGGTAATTAGCTTCGACCGTTTTGATCCCTTCATGTGAAGCATTGGCATCATCCATAATTCCGTTTGCTGGCACAGGCCTCCTCAATCTATGACAATTCAATCCACAAGTTCAGAAAACAATTCATGAATATATGTATATTGAAAATGTTGGAAGGAAAAAAAAACAAAGGAACCTTTTACTTGAACAAAGACCCATTGTCTTTAACTCTTTCTTGTGTGGTGATTTTGTGTACCAAAATTTATGCTAGCTAAAGCTTTAGAAGAAAAGAGAAGAGAAGAGAAGATTGATGATGTGTGCGTAAATATATGCAGAGGATATAGGATATATAAATGAATGACAAATGAGAATAGGACCGGAGATTTATATTTATGGCCCTAAATGCATGCATGTAAAGGTCAAACAAATGATGATGATTTATTGGTGAGCATTTGAATAATAAGTTCCCATTTTGGTTAGTACATCTTAATTTCTCAAAGAGTTAGGTTTTATGTATTGACAATTTTACTTTTCAATACAAATAAATCCAACTTGAGTCCATGTCGAGAATGCTCCACTCGATCGATAGACGGATAAAGTATGTATGTAACACCTTAATTTCCAACTTGAGTCCATGTCGAGAATCCAACTTTTAATTTCCTTCACCTGGATGGTTAATTCTATACACTAACTTTTTGTTTTTTTAGTAATATACTTATACGATAGACGTTAAAGTACGTATGTAACACCTTAATTTTTTAAAAATGAATTATAAAAAATACAACTCACGTTAATTTATGAGCTTAAAAATTCAATGAATTTAACTTATTCAAATTTAAAATATTACATGCCAGAAGACTTAAAGTACATGGAAATCTTTGAAAATAATACGTGAACTAACAATGCAACTTTATATCATAAAAGCCTGGATATAAAGTTCCACTAAATACATGAACTGAAAATGGTAAAGATAACTACTCTAATAATGCTTGGCACTCTGATTAATTTGGCTTTAAATACCTAAAATTGATATTTTATGAAGGGATTAATAGTGAACACTTGAATAGGCTCCATGCGCATGTTATGATCTAAGGTTCTTACTTTATATTTTTTAAAATATTTTAGTTTTGCTTATACTTAACACTTCAACTTGTCCTTCTTGAAAACTTTTAACTTCACCTTTAACTTATAAATTTTTTTTAAAAACTTAACATGATCGCGAGCTCACTTGGCATCGTAGGTTTATATCCTTAATATGTGGTTAACTGACGGACTTAGGTCAATTTCGTGGCCCTATTTTTTAAATAAATATAAAATTGACGACCTCAAAATTTTAGTCCCTCTTCGTTGAATATGAATTAAAAATTGCATACAAATATCAGAATATTTCCTAAGAACTAAGTAATTATCTTTAACTTGAAATCCATTATTTACTCTAAATTTTAAACATTATTTTAAGGTGAATGCATAGTTATATACTTTTAAACTTATGATGTATGGGTTAGTGTGTGCATAGACATATACACAATCATATGGGTAGCATTACACAACAAGATAACATATATCAATTCATAATATCGATTCATATATCAATCCATAATACCCCCCCACACACACACATATAGATATATATAATGATTAGCCGCAATAAGAAGTATAGAAAATCGAGTAAACATGCCATGGAGTAATACCCGCAATTAGGTGATCCAATTAATTAATCCAGCTTAAGATCACCATCACTCTAATTAACAACATGAATTCTCTACAAAAGCTAAACAAGTCCAAGATTCGGGCGGATTGGAGTAGCATCCAAATGACCATTTGGATGCTACTTGGGGATTTTATGTTTATTATGGCATTTAATTGCTGAGTGGAGTAGCATCCAAATGCCCGTTTGAATGCTACTCAAAGATTTTGTGTTTGTTATGGCATTTAAATGTCGAAGATCGAAATGGCTCTACAGTATCAACATTTTTCTCTACCTATATGACAAACCTATAATATCTTATTCAATTACAATTCTATACCAAACACAATTTTAACAATCCCACTACAATTCCGATTACTATTCAGGCATTTAAATCGGGACATTTAAGTCGAATGTCAATCAGCCCCTCTAAATGTCGAAGATTGAAATGGCTCTACAGTAGTAATATTTTTCTCTACCTATATAACAAACTTATAATACTCTATGTAATTACAATTTTATACCAAACACAATTTTAACAATCTCATTATAATTTCGATCACTATTTAAATATTTAAATCGAAACATTTAAGTCGCAGTTAAATCAACCTCTAATACATCCTAACATGTACCTGTAGAGTATAGTATATGGATAAAACTCTGACAGAAAGCCAACCCATTGTTTTGATATGATTCCAAAATTAAATTTTAGACTATCCTAATTATTCATTGTACTCAAACTAGACACAGCACGATAAATAGATTACATACAGAGATTGGTAATTAATTTGGACCCCAACATCACAGCACAAACACACACACACACGTATAAATAAGTTAATTAACCTATAACATGAGTTGCCGACAATAATAGTCGGTTAACCAAATAATTCAGTGTAAACAAATTACCTTGGGACATGCTCAAACATGAACCTTATCGAAACTTATACATAACAAACAAATTATAAAATCAGCCACCATTCTATTTTTTATACGTGAATATAAATTTTTAGGGAACTTGTAAATATCCTATGCAACTTGCATCAATTTTATATCATAGCATATATAGCAATCAAACATACAAAGTTAACATCATACATGTGATGTGCATCACACATTTGTGATGGGAGTCTAATTGGGGGAACTTATCCGAAAGATTTTTAATCAGTAAAATGCCAAATGCCAAAAGAGCTAGAAGAAGAAGATGTTTGATGCGTGTAACTGCCGGAGGAATTAAAAATATGGTTAATTGAGTTTAATTAAACGGATGAGCTTTGTACATGGGTTATGGCCCGGTAAAAGGCTCGATTCGCTCTAAAACGTTAAAGTTCAATCTAAGATTATTTTAGTTGTTACAATATGCCTAATAATTCACATGCTAATAAATTAATGAGCTAACTAAATCTATTATAAATCATCGGCCAACGATTAATTAATGTTGCGATTACAGTGAAGTATAAAAAATAGTTAAGAAGTTCTCCCTCGAAAGTGATTGATTGATTGTGCAGCGGTTTACCCAAATTTGGTGATTGAATTAAGACATATGTACCCAAGCTACCGCGTAATTCTTCTATATACAATATTGACTAGGTCTTGTTATTTAAAATAATGCATATAATTTTGCAAGAGTGTTTTAAATTCATTTTAACTAGTTTTCCAAAGTGATATTTCATAAATGCATAGTGGCCTATGTTGATACTAGAAGTAGTATAACACACGTGGCGTGTGAAGCACACATAAAATAGAAAATACTATATATATTGCTAGAATTTACAATTTTACATCATGAAATTTATTCTTATATATTAACTTAAGACGTAACTTATTTTTATTAAGAGTATCAGTTTTATACATGCTCATTAAAAATGATGAAATATTATCAACTCTTGAATTTGATTTTCTAAGATTTCTTTGAACACAAGTACACAACAATATTTGTTTTTGATGTAATTATCGGAGTCAATTGTTGGCGATTTAGCAATACCTTGGTCGAAGGTGCTCTTCATTCTCTTTACAATGCAAACATTATACCGACGGTTTGGCAATATATTAAAACAAACCTTTAATGGAGTTGCCATTCTCATTTTGTTTGGCTAGTGACTTAATCTAATGAGTACAGTATTCGTCTTTAGGTCAAACAAATGATTTTTGAGCATTTGAATATTATGTTTCCATTTTAGTTACAACTTACTACTTAGAGGCTAATTGGTATAGAATTTGAATGGACATTTAAATGGATTTTAAAAATTATATTTGCAATGAAATTAAAATTGAATATTTAAATTGTATTTTAAACTAAATCACTGTTCATCGAGTTAAATGGATGTTTGGATGGGAATTTGAATATCCTCCATTTGGCTCGATGAACATTGATTTGGCCTAAAATGCACTTAAAATACCCCACTCAAATGTCTATCCAAACACAAAATCCATTTAAATGCCCACTCAAATGTCCATCCAAACGGCCACTAATATCTCAAGGAGTCAAGTTTAATGTATTGACAATTTCATGCTTTTTAATACAAATTAATCCAACTGGACAATGACTGTCCATGTCCAGAATGCTCTGCAAGATCTTCAGGACCTGTAATTTTCTGCACGTGGATTGTTAGTTCTGCACGCACCTTTTTTTGGTAATATAATTACATGATAGATTATATGCCTAATAAATCACATGCTTAATTAATCAACTAACTAAATCTACAATAAATCATCCGACGACTAATTAATGTTTTGATTAAAGTTAGAGTATAAAAATAATCAAGAGGTTCTCTTTGGGGAGTAGTTGATTGGTCGTAACGGTATTACCCAAATTTGGTGACTTGAGCAATACAATGCTGATTAGGTCTTGTATTGAAAATAAATTCTTATAATTTAAAAATTCATCTAAACTCATTTTTCAAGGAATGTTTAGTGAATAAAAGTGGCCTACACAAAAACAATAAAAACATGTTGGCCCATGCAGGTCTCGAACCTGCGACCTTCGCGTTATTAGCACGACGCTCTAACCAACTGAGCTAATGGGCCAACTTGTACAATTTTGGAATAATCCTCAAGATGGTCAATTATAGTTGGTATGGATTGGTCAATCACCTAATCCATATTATGATGAAGATAACAAAAAAGAAAATAGCAGATTCTTCTGGTATGGAGGAAGTAAAACATCAAGAGATCCTCCATCCAGATGTTTCTATCCCAATCTCAACCACATAAATTATAATGATGCTCTAAATATATCTTCTCAATGCTTCCTTCCTTAATTCGGATTCCCATGATGATAACAATATAAGTATCAACGGAACCGTATCAATGGGACCGGCATCAATGAGTAGGCTAATAATATTCCTTTAAGGAAAGATTTGATACACGCATGTCTCGAAAGGGAGAAAAATGTTTGGCCCATGCAGGTCTCGAATATGTGACCTTCGTACTATTATCACGGCACTCTAACTATCTCAATGAAATTCTACAAGAACAAGATAGAAATATCAAGAGAGTATTAAAAAATATGTGGGTCACTTTTGATAATTTAATGTCAATGGATCCCTAAAATTGATATGTCAAGTTGAAGTAAGATAAAATAATGTTAATGTGTTTATATCTTGAATATAGGAAATGTTAAAGTTTAAGTGACTATTTGGAATATAATCGGAGTTATATTCGTTTGAATGGATGAATAGTAATCAAATTGTAGTTGAATTTTTAAAATTAGTGTTTGGTATAAAATTGTAATTATATAGGATATTGTAGGTTTGTCATATAGAATGTGTAAGTAAGATGGGATAGTTTGATTGGGTAATATTGATTTTTAAGTTTGTTGTAATGAGATGATTGGTTATATTTATAAATTGTAGTATTAGAATAATTAGTTTAGAAATAATGAAGAGAGAAGGATGCTGGAGAGAAATTAGGTAATAGTAAGGATATTTTAGTTACTCCAATTTGAATTGAATTCCAAACATAAAAATAACAAAACTCATTTCAATAATCACTTCAATTATATGTTAATCAGTTTCTAAATATTAATTGACAAAAAGGAAATTGCAAGCTATTGTTCTTATGAAGTAAGTAAAATATAAAAAGATCCTCTTCTCTAACGTTTTCGACTCAAATCTCAATTCCATGATACCACAAGTTCAGTTCAATGTGACCCGTATGAGCAATTGTGCTTACAATATTCCTTGCGGAGGAAAACATATTTGGTCCATACATATCTCAGGAGGAAAAAGTTTTTTGGCCCATGCAGGTCTCGAACCTGCGACCTTCGCGTTATTAGCACGACGCTCTAACCAACTGAGCTAATGGGCCATTTTGTTCAATGTTGTCACATAAAGTTTGTTGACATACATAATATGGAATACGAAAGTTAAAAAAGAATGATATGAGCATAAATGTCTAAGATTATATGTTTCACCAAAACTCAACGAGCCAACACTCAACCAGCCAGCCATATGTTAGTTTCTAAACTAGAAAAATATATTTGGTCCAATAGTTTCCAAAAAGGTAAATATATCTGGCCCATGCAGGTTTCGAACCTGCGACCTTCGCGTTATTAGCACGACGCTCTAACCAACTGAGCTAATGGTCCCACACAAGCTATAAACCTGCTACCTTCTTAGATTCAAAATCACATATTAAACTAACTACCATACATATTTAATTTTAATGCCGTGTGTTAATTGTACGCGTATTGCCAGTGCATTACTAAACACATGTACTCCCTCTATTCCTTTAAAAAATATTTTTGTTGAAATCAACCACCCCATACGTAGTAAATGATTGAAAATATCAGTATACAATATTTCGACCTTGAATTTGGTGTAGAACTCGTCGAACTTTACTTGAACTTCTTAAGTGATTTGGAATTTGATATTTTGTAAAAATTGAGCTTCTAATAATGTTTCTTCAAGGTACATGGATTTATTATTTAATGAAATGTAACGTAGACTTCAATTTTCTTATAAACTTCTTAAGTGAAGGAGAGTTAAAGGAATGAGAGAGTTAAAGGCTCTTTCTTGCTTGCCCTTCTTCAACTTGAGGTGTCTTGAAATGAGTATAGGAGCTTCTACCTAGTAATACTTTTAAAATATAATTTCTTATTTAATCAACATATATATTTCTTTTATCTCAATTATTTTATGGAAAACGAAATAATATTGTTTGCGATTATTATTGCACGCATATCACATATTAATATCAATATATCATCATGCAACGTATAGTACGAATTTGGAAATGCAATTAAAGAAAAAACATCTATCTTATTCAGAGATCGCACTTCTGCCGACTTTGCCCGTCCTTAGAGTAGCGTTTTCCATACCAATACAGAGAACCGAAGGAATAGATACCGGAGAGGAGCTCAATTGAATCGGTAATATATTAATTTTGGTATTATTCCATTTACATTTACACTGTGTCGAACATAATCGAACACAAAGCTCAATCTTTTCCCCTCAAATTTCCTCTCGAAATCGAAGCTGAGAAGACGGAGTATCGTTGAAGGAACATAATTCCTTCAATTGCTCATCTTCCTTGCTGTAAGTGCTCTTCTTTTTCCCGTTTCTGTTAATTTTATTTCGAGTCATTCATCTGTTTTTTTCTCTTTGTTCAAACCCTTGTTAATTGGGTTCTATGTTAAATTCTTATTATGTTTATTGAGTTAAGTCGGTTAGCGATTTGGGTCTGTAAAATCCTCAGTTGTTTGAGCTGAATCGTTTTTTTTCCTAGAATGGTTGCGTTATTCGTAGAATGTAAGGCCGTGTTAATGTTTAAGTATGCCAAGATCTTCAATTTTGGTGTTTGTTAGAGTTAATTCGAAATTGGATGAAGCTTATTTCCAGTGTTACAATTAAAATTGGGTACAGCGTGTTTGAATGGTGTGTTATCTGTTTGTTTTGTTTATGGGAACAGGTTGACTTCGATTCTTTGAGAGGGAGGAAATTGATTGGTAGTTACGTGCTGCTGTTCGGATATTCAGATACTGGTGTCATAATTGCTAAATAAAAGCTTCTGGCCGAAGAATTTGCGACTCCTTGACTCTGCGTTCAGTTTGCACTGCATTTTATTTCCCCATGAGTACTATGGTAAGGTCGACGGTATGTGAATCTCTGGTCATTGTCTATGTGATAATACATTGTATGTGCATTGCTCTTGTTATGTATAATTGTATATAAAAGTGCTTATGTTGTGCTGTTTCTGTGTGCAATCCCATTAGAAGTATAGAGTTTCATTGGCCAATACATGTGTTGGTTCTTGTGGGTTTTTAATTTTAATTATGGATTGTGTATCATTGTTTTTTCTGCATTACAAGCATATCTGCTATTGACATAGGATCATACAATGTGCATTTGCCAACTACTATCTAACAGTCCTAACTGATTCCAAGTAGACCACTTGTTTAAAAGCAGTTTCCCAGAAGTCCATGAGATCAATTGCAAATTGTGGTACCTATTAAATAAGACTTCTGCTTGCGCATATTGTAAATCTGAATTTCAGTTTAGCATTCGGCTAGGTTATGTTTAAGAAAGTTCAGGACTGGGTTTTATGGCTACATCACTGTGTTTCCAGTTTTATCGTGTGAATAAGCTGTGTCATACAATAGATCCATACATTACATTTGTCTTTTAGTACTATTTATCATATGTTGATTGTTGTAGTGAGTAGCGTTTGCTATAATACCACACACTCCATAGTCCATATCCCCTTGGATGTTCACTCCTGCCTGAGTTTGTACATGCTCTAAATTTTCAGAAGAAGAGAGAACCACATGAAGTGTCTACCACTATGAGAATGGAGGTGGATGATGAACTTAGCAACTTACCAGGGCATATTATAGACAAGATATTGTCACATTTATCTTTGAGGGATGCTGTGCGAACAAGTGTCTTGTCGAGCAAGTGGAGATACAAATGGGTATCCCTTCCTTATCTTGTGTTTGATAACCAGTCTGTTGTAGTCTCTACGCAAGATCAAATCGTTGTTAGGAACAAACTTGTGAGTATTGTGGATCATGTCCTCTTACTCCATATTGGCCCCATACATAAATTTAAGCTTTCTCACCGGGATCTTCAAGGCGTTACCGATATTGACAGATGGATTCTTTTCCTGTCAAGGGGCTCAGTCAAGGAATTCATACTTGAGATTTGGAAAGGCCATCGATACAAGCTACCTTCCTCTATATATGTGTGTCAAAAGTTGGTGCATCTGGAACTTTTCAATTGTCTTTTGAAACCACCTTGCACATTTGCTGGCTTTAAGGGTCTGAAGAGTCTGGATCTCCAGCACATAACAATGGACCAAGGTGCATTTGAGCACATGATATCAAACTGCCATTTACTTGAGCGACTGACATTGATGAACTTTGATGGCTTCTCTCATCTTAACATCCATGCTCCAAATCTCCTTTTCTTTGACGTCGGAGGTATTTTTGAAGGCGTTAGTTTCCGAGATACCTTCCATCTAGCTGTTGTATCAATTGGTCTGTATGTGAATGCTGGAGACAATCGCAATCTAGCATTCTGCAGTACTGGCAATCTAATAAAGTTTTTTGCTTGTCTACCTCGTATCCAAAGGCTGGAAGTGCAGAGCTTCTTCCTGAAGGTATGTGGCCATTGTTTTCACATGTAGCATCTTAGCAGGATTTTTTGTTGTTAGGGGTGTGTGTTCTAAAGGCTTTACACCCAACTTTAATGTAGTGCAACACTTAATTAATGTTTTGTCCTTTCCCCTG
Source organism: Plantago elongata (assembly GCA_036897095.1). Lineage (NCBI taxonomy): Eukaryota > Viridiplantae > Streptophyta > Magnoliopsida > Lamiales > Plantaginaceae > Plantago > Plantago elongata. The sequence goes on from JAYMSP010000571.1 coordinate 41,294, forward strand.
TATTTCGTGACATGTTTTCAGTATTTGGCTGCTGGAATGATCCCTGGGAAGCTGCCTGTACCTTGTGCAGATCTTAGTTTTCTTTCCATACGACAGAACTTCAATGATACAGATGAGAATCTTGCTGCTCTTTGTCTTCTTAGAAGTTCTCCCAACCTTCAGGAACTTGAATTGCTGGTGAGTGTTTTCTCCAGTGTCCCCAGTCATCCTGCCACTTCACTTCAGATAAAGATTATTTCTGCACCCATTTACTCTAGAGGACAAAAATGAATTGATTGAAGGTGTTTTTAGTATCTAATATTACCTTTCTCTACAGAGTAAATGGAAACCTATGACAACTGTTGAAAAAACCGATAAATGTTTATTCATGTTTGTATACACAAAACACATATTTTAGACTACAAAAAAATATCGAACTACTGGAGCAAGAATGGAATCTGGTTGCATGAAATGAACTACCCAGGGGCTGACCATCACAAATTAACTACTTCCACCCTTGAATGAGTTTCCCACTCAGTTTTTGTTGATTTTTAAGGGTCCGTTTGACCACAGATTCATCCTAAATAATAATGGAGCAATGATTTAAAAAGTTATATAGTGCAATTATAATGATCATACTTGTGATATTTCAATTTTTTACAGGCTCGCATAGAAGAACATCCCTCCGGAAGAGTAGCATCTAGTGCTGTTGAAAATTTCCAAAGCTTTCCATTTTATCAACTGCGGCTTGTCAAGATTGTGAGTATTTCCGGGATCAAACAAGAACTAAGCTTCATCAACTTCATTCTCTTAAATGCCCCAGTTCTTGAGAAGATGACAGTGAAACCTAATTCAGCAGACGGCGGGTGGGAGTTGGTAAAGAAGCTGCTCCGCTTTAGGCGAGCTTCTATGAACGCAGAGATAATTTATGTGGACCCTTAGCTCGATCAACATGCAGTGACTTTGAGTACAACACCTTTGTCTTTCTTTCTATTTGATGAGAGTGTTGTTATCGGAGATGGGAAAAGACGTAAACTTGTGTTATTTGTCTTTCATGTTTTAATTTTCTCTGTGGAATTGTCAATGGATGTTCTAAAACTTGGTGCAAACTTACTGTGGAAATCAATTGTGAGGATTGCGTTTTCCAATTGTTAACTCTATGTTCACCATCAGATTTTGTCAAGATTTTTGACTGTACGTTATATGGTTGTTTTGAACATAAGGAAACCAACATTGTTTTGGCATTGTCCATCACATTTCTCATGTAACATTAACATAAGAGAGTCATGGTACGATAGTTACTTCAGATCCATATAGAATTGCTAACGCGTCTCACAATGAGGTGGGAGGTGTATGATTGTACTATTGTTTATAAATCTTCACTCTTGTCCGAGTTTAGCATTTTGAATCCGTCTTTTTGAGTGTTATTTCACAAGGGACACGTATGAAAGACATGCCGACAACCAACCTGCAGTCAAAGGTTAAATTTCACCAAACACCATGCAGGTATTGAATAATGGTTCAGTGCCAGTTGTTGCCAATATCACCGATAATACACGTGCATGAATTAACAATCGTGTATGAGATACACTGGAACTCTGGTATGGATTATGTTTTTTTCAACTTAGTTTAATTTTATTTATTTAATTTTATTTAATTATATTTTATATTATATTTTAGTTTAATTTAGTCCAGTTAAATTGAAGAAAACATGGACCTTCAAACGACTATAACCCTGTTTACTTTTACTATACTGTTAGAGTGGATATTATCGAACATTTTATAAAAAATTAAATTTCAATTAAAATATTTCACTGAAACTCTATTTCAATTCATATTTAATAAATGGAGTACCTAACCACACCACTCACATTTAGAGTGCAATTAATGTCGTGACTGTCTCTGACGAATGTACCGATGTCGGTACCTTAGATATTCTTTTAATTAAGTTCTGTTGCAGCAGGTTTCTCCTTTCTTTTCTCTGGTGAAATGTGTCCACGTTTAAATATTCATAAAGATATGGTATATGGTTGATATGTGGAGTTCATCCGCTAGGTAAAGATGTTTTTTCCTCAATTAAAATTTGTTGAACCTAATTAAAATAAATTGAATTAAAGTAAAGTATAAATTATAACTGAATCGATCTGAATTGAACTAAATTGAAGTGAATTGATTTTCAGTTGAAGAGAACACAACCTAGTTCGACTAATTTGAGATGGAGATTCTTGAAAAGATTCAAACTGGAACAGGTAAAATCCACAGATAAACCAAACATTTTAAAGAGTAGAAATGATGATTACATAACCAGTACTGCATCACTTTGACATATTTAAGAGCACTAATGCGGCTTACTGGTTACAAATCATTGAAATTTAAAGTAAGTTTAAGTTTACACTGAGTTATAATTTGTGGGCTGATTGGAGTAGCATTCAAATGTCCGTTTGATGCTACTTGAAGATTTTATGTTTGTGAAGATCGAAATGCCTCTACAGTAGCAACATTTTTCTCTAACAATATAACAAACATATAATACCCTATTCAATTATAATTTTATACCAAACACAATTTTAACAATTTCACTACAATTTCAATCAATATTCAGAAATTTAAATTGAAACATTTAAGTTACATCACAGTGAACGCCTTCGGACTTTTGAGCTTTTGCCCTGCAGGTAAGGACTATTCTATAGGATAGTGGGAAAAGTTGGGTGATGATTACTTGTGGACTATGGTATATAACTGTATATGGTCGTCGTGAATCATGTTGACACCACTTATTTGTCCTACCAAATTTGATGTTTGAATGATCCTTTTCTTAAGACGTAATTTCTAGATTCAGATATAAGATGTTCAACTTCAACCACTCACTCTATATTATTATGATTGTGAACAACAAACTTTCCAATTAAAGAATTGTAAATAACTTCAGATGGTAATAAATTGTACCAAACGAATTAATTATATTACATGTACGTATTCAAACAAAGCCACTTAACGTTGAATGGGAGTTGGTTTATTTATGTTATACCACTTATCATATCGTGTATTAATAAAATAACTTTTTTAAATAGTAAAACGAATAAAATGATAAATTAATTTTCAATTGTAGAGGAAAAATGGTAAATTATTTTTATTATATATAACATGTGAAGATTGTTTTCTGAATACTTTTTTACAAGCTGATGAACCTGAAGTGATGTTCAATTGTTCATGATCAGATATGTAGTCACAAAACTACAAATAATAATGCCAAAAAAAACAAAGAAATCGACAAAAGGAGTCAAGGAGATAAAAACGAAGAAAACAAAGTCCAAATTCCTTATGACAATTGATGAGTAAATGTCATCTTCAATGACATTGTGGCCAATCTTGCATCTTGTTATTATTTCCACTGACACCACAAAATTTGCTCATTAGTATGAAACCATAATATTAACCGCAAAATCGTAATTATAAAATTTTTAAATAAAGAATATAATAAAATTTAAACTCTAAAATTTTACTATTCTATATCGTAGAATTTATAAACTTTAATTATAAAAAGTTAAAATTAGAAAATTTACACGGATGGAGTTAATAGTGATTATTTACTCCATTCCAAGAACATGCAATTATGCAAAACAGCATCCTCTCTGTTTCTCTCCCATCCATTCATAAAAATCGAACCTTTCATCGATATAAATACATACCAATAAAACTACCATCTCTCATTTCATTTCATTTCAATTCAATTCAACACTAAACACACTAAATCCCTTTTCATTTTCACGGCCATGGATGTCAATCATGCCATGGACGGCGGTGTAGAACAACCGCTTCTAAAGAACAAGGAAAACACAGAGAGTTTCATCTCAGAGTTCCGTACAGAATCAAAGGCTCTATGGAAGATATCTGGACCTGCAATATTCACGTATATATGTCAGTATTCATTGGGTGCTCTCACTCAGACCTTTACCGGTCAAGTTGGTGAGCTCGAGCTTGCTGCTGTCTCTGTTGAGAACTCTGTTATTGCTGGTCTTGCTTTTGGTGTCATGGTATGCTACCATCATATCTATCAATCTTTTCAATTTATCATTTGTACTCTTTTTCTTCTTCTTATTGTTCAATCTTCATCATTATGTTCTCCAATTGTCTGATCATTTTTCTCACTCGTCTCGATTTCATGTGAGTGTAATAGTGACTTAACGAGTTTTTTTAGTTGAATATCGATTTAACATAGTTCTAAGTTTTGTGCCTAAGTGTTCTTTCTTGTTTTCTAGTTTCTTAATCTTCTCTCATGAGATTTACTAGAATTGATTTTTTTTTTTTTTTTTGTTATCCATAGACATGGTTTTATTAGAGCCTGCAGGCTGGTATGTATTATAGTGTTTTTTGTTTGTTTGTTTCAATTCCTTATGGTTCATTCTGAATCTAATGCAAGTTCATGAAAGTCTTGTCATGTTGTTTTGTCCTGACATTACCTACAGAAGGGTGTGTGTGGTATGGGACTGAAGAGAGACTTCAAAATTGAACATTGTTTTGGCTTTTATTGCAGCACTGCTTGGAAGGATTTGTTTTAAATTATACAGCCTAATAAGCAGAATCTAAAAGCATATCACTAATTGATTAATCAATGCCTAACAGAATGGGAGTACATTATGTGCCTAACTTTTTTATTTTGAAACGGCTAAATATTATTAATAAAAACACAACCATAAGATATGTTATGCTCATGCTGTCACGCATGAACATTACAAAGAAAAAAAACCATCCCAACCATAATCACCAGAACAAGACTATATCTCTACACCCAACTCTAAAATGTGCACCAAACTTACAAAGAGGGATCATCAACACAACCCCTCGAGTCCCCCAAGATATTGAAAACTAAATCGCCGTGGTCTAGTTACTTGGGTTGTAGTCACGGGACTCCTTAGAACATCTCACCAAGACAAAAGATACAAGAGTATAAATTAAAAGACAAAATAACCTTGAGAAATTTAGAATTAAATCTCAGTGGTTTAATCCCTCGAGTCCCCCCAGCTGTGCCCTAATTTTCCAAGTCAGAGCTTCAAGATTTTTACATTTTTAACCAGGCCAAGATATTGCAGCTCTGATTAATTGCTTATAAGTTTTTTGTATCTGTCCGCTGTGAGTTAATATCAATTTTCGGTGACATTTTATAGTCTGCACTAGTAGTTGAAATGCAAGTTAACAAATGAGTCACTGCTGTAGTTGTATATACAAAGTACTATTATGCTGAAATCCAGCTAAATTTACAGGGAAAGTCGAGTGAAAATTTCATTTATGAATTATGGTTCACAACACATAAAATCAGATAAATAGGAAAAGTCTGCAGGTTTAAAGCATAGACGTTGTGGAATGGCCTCATGAATTATTATCGGGTATGGTTGTGATTGGGTGGGTTTGTTATTTTGCAGCTTGGGATGGGAAGTGCCTTGGAGACATTGTGTGGTCAAGCTTATGGTGCAGGGCAGCTCAGGATGTTGGGAATATACATGCAGAGATCATGGGTCATCTTGCTTGCCACGACCCTTGTCTTGCTCCCCATTTACATATATGCTCCTCCCATCCTCGAGT
>JAYMSP010000572.1:0-46822 GCA_036897095.1 Plantago elongata
ACTTACGATTCTATTAACTAATATTCGCTTCGATTATTCTCCAATATAATTTTATTATTGTAATTTAATCTCATTTTAATATATAAAAATATTATTCCATATACAAATACTACCAAACAACTTATTACATAATTAAATCAATCATATCATTCCAACAACCTTAAATGCTAATCATTAACCAATATAATATTCATACATATTTCATCAAATTCCAATACCAATCACATCATACTTACACCAATCATTTATATCTTACACAACCTATATAACAAACCTATAATACACTATCCAATTACAATTCTATACCAGACACAATTTCAACAAGCCCATTCAAATGCCAGTCACTATTCAGACATTCAAATCGGAGCATTTAAATCGCACGCCAATCGGCCCCTGAATCACTTTCCAACTCTCTATAATTATGCACTCCCAACACTTATTATATTGTACGTTGTGTATCATTATTCATTATACTCTACATTTCTTCTTGAACTGGGATGGCCCTTAGGGGCAGAGCTCTTAGAACATTGAGTCCAAATTTGTCTGTCATGTCAAGTTCTTCAGGTGTTATTCCATTTTCAAGTTTCCATTCAATATTGTGGACAAATGTGGCTATCATCTGGTGCACCATTCTGTTCGCCAATGGAACTGCCGGGCAAATTCTTCTCCCCGCCCCAAAGGGGATTAACTCAAAGTCATGGCCTCTAAAATCAGTTTCCTTGTGGCTATCATCCAAAAACCTCTCTGGCACGAATAACTCTGCATCCTTCCATATGCTTGAATCTCTACCACTCGCCCATACGTTCACAAGAATCTGAGCGTTCTTGGGGATGGTGTAACCGTTGACTACAGTGGCAGATTGAGCTTTATGTGGAACTAAGAACGGAGCAACCGGATGTAACCTGAATGTTTCCTTGACCAAGGCTTGTAAGTATGGAAGCCTTGAAATGTCCGATTCCTCAACTTGTTCCTTCTGTCCAACGACGTTTTTTATTTCACTTTTAAGTCTTGACATCTTCGTAGGGTTGCGTAATAACTCTGCCATTGCCCATTCCACCGTTCCTGAAGTTGTGTCTGTTCCAGCCATAAATATATCCTAACAATAAGTAATGTAAAGGAAAACATTAGTCCATTAATAAATTGTGCAAGAAAACGAGAAAATAGACATTAACTAGTAATCACTAATCACCACTCATTAGCTCATGTATGAGTATTGAGTATGTATACATGTAAAAGGTAGTGAACGGTAAAACTTACTAGCATCAGGTGATTTATGACCTCCTTAGATAGTTCTGGCACATCCTTTTGGTAAAGATCGAGTAAAGTCTCCACCAAATTACTTTTATCGATTTTCTCATTTCTAGCTCTAGACTTGAGCTTTTCGTCTATGATCCCATCAACAATTAAATATAATTTCTGGGAATATAGTTTGGTCTCCTTGAGGATTCCCTGAGGATCAAAAGGTTTTAGGACCGGGAAGAAATCCGACAAGTTTGGGCTGCCAACGCATTTGAAAACAGATGACACAACACCCTTAATCTCGTGAGATGAGCCTGAGTTGAAAGTGGCAAGTTCTTGCGAAAAGAGTGTGGCTGATAGCAAATTCAAGGTCGTCGTAAATGCAGCATCAGCTATATCAACTGCCTGACCTGCCCGAGAACATTCTTTCAAGTAGCCTGACAGCTTTTCCAGCTTCTCTTTCCTTAGACCGCGTGTTGCTTCCATGCTTGGGACAGAAAACATTTGCTCTTTGCATATTTTTCTGAGTTTGCGCCATAGACTATCGACAGGCAGCCAAACCATGGAATGTTTACTATGATCAATTGCTTCAGCAGCAGTTCGAATACTTCTGTTAGAGAACATTATATCATTTGTCTGAAGAACTTCCTTGGCGAATTCTGGAGATGACACAACTATTGTAGTTAAGCTCCCCAGCTTAAGTGACATTATTGGCCCATATTTTTGTGATAGTTTGGCTAGGGATCTGTGGGGTTTTGAACCCATCTCTAGGATATTTCCTAGGATCGGATACCCCTTGGGTCCAGGAGGGAGTCTGGCTGCGGATTTTTTGGATGATAGAAGAAGAATAATTCTCCATGTAATGGAAGTGAGAACGAATGATAGAACAAGAACGGATATGCTTGTAATGGAAAAGATAGTGGCTATATCGATTAGAGGGTCCATCAATTAAAGTTGAGGTTTATTAATGAGTTGTTTCAATGTTTGTTTTGTTCATATTTGAAATGGAGGTCTTGATAATATATTTATAGCTTCCAAGGGATGATTTTATGTCACCTGGAAATATGATCATGCATATACCAGTATTCATCCATGATCCATGCATACCTGTGTGAACGTTGTGAAAAAAAAATCAATCTTTATTTTTCATTCACGTATAAGAATACGGATATGTGACAATGAAAAGTATGAAGACCAGATTTTCTTCGGTTTTTCATTTTATTCTATCTTTTTCTCTATTTTCCTAGCTGTTTATAACTTCTACCGTTTAAGTTTTTACAATGGGAAAAGTAGTAAGCTGTAAGACTAGCTAGCGCACAAGAGTCCGCTGCGTGTGATGATTCGATAACCTAGAATTTTAGTGGTCTTCGTCTAGGTGTGCAAGTGTATTACTCTCTTCATTTCGATTTCATTTATCCGTTTAACTTTTCAAATTAACAGTTACGAATTTCATGTGTTATTCATAAATAAAATTGATTTAAAAAGTTAGAAATTCATATTGTTAAATATTACTACATTTTAAAATTTTATTATATATACCTTTAACTCATTAAAAATATAATATATGAGTAAATTAAACTGAAAGTTAAATAGGATTAACCTGAAAAGGTTAAACGGGTACATGAATTTGCAACGGACTGCATATGTTATACTGGACAATTATTTACTGTTTCAACGTATATAGTATATTAGTATGTGATTATTGAATATTTTACCGAATGGCAACGTTTCAAACTCATCCGATACGTAACTGAGTTTGACAAATTAATTGGTCAAACTCAACGAATTAGTAGACTTGTCAGGTATTTACTAGTACTATCTTGCAAGTTACCCACGCTATAATTTTTAGCTAATTTATAAAATGACTCTTCCTCAAAAAGTAACACCATCAACCAAGGTGCGACGATGCATCGTCGTGCATTTTTTTCAGTAGTGACGTATCGTCGCCACATCATAAATTTTTAATTTTTTAAAATTTTTTTATTTTTATTTACATATTATTCACATTATAAGAGTGCTTAAATGTTAAAATTAATGAAATTGCATTTTCTTAAGTTGTTATAATTTATTAAGGTTTAAAATTAAAAAATATTTTTTTTTTTATTTTGCTAGAAACATATTTAATATATTATAATAGTGTTTAGAAGTTGAAATTAATAATATTGAATTATTAGAGGTTGTTTTACAATTTTAAGTTTAATGGAGAGAGAAAATGAGTTTGATATGGAATAATTCAAAAATAATCGAGAGTGGTCTCTATTCGTAGATCTCGAAGAAACGAATCCGTTGGTAATTTTTATATATTTTTTGAGTTATTCGCATTTGAAATTGGACAAAATATAAAAAAAGTAAAAAAAATAAAAAGGAAAAGACACGTGGCACGCACGCCGCGATGTGCCACGCCGCGTGGTGTGACGTCGCGCCCATAACGCCCCGTTGGGGCTCATCTAAGACAATCGTCAAAACAAATTTGTTTTCGTTCAATTATTTTATTTTTAATGAAATAAGATGATATTGACTTGTACATCTTCTTACAAGTAAATTATAGGAGAAATGCCATACAGTTAAAGAGTGATTCAAATCCCCCGACCTATATTAAACGTATTAATGGTTTTCAAAGAATTGAGTTGTTATTTCTTCAAATGTGCGTTTAATTAGTTAATTGTTCATTGATCATCATGCTATATCACATGCATAAACATTTGATGACGTATCAAATTCCGATACTCTGAAAAAAATTGCTTAGTTTTATTGTTCTTCTTTTCATTTTTATTTTCTTTTTTAGTACGACTATTATAACCGCCAACCGGATGTTTAGAACAGAAATACGGATAAATATTAGATGTAGTTCTGAGATATACAACTCTTGAATCTGATTTAGATGGTGAAATTCTATCCGTTCCTCTTTCAGGTTTGGATTAATGTTCCTCTAGAGTACTTACCTTTTTGTTTGAGAAGTGAGTACATTGGATTTGGATGGCGCTGCAATTTTCACAGCGGGTGTTAGGCAAGTAACTTTGCAACAAGTTAATTTGGCGCGGTTAACAACGAAGCACATCTCAACTGGTAAGATGCATCACCTTCAATTAATATGTCGGGGTTCGAGTCACCTCTTGGCCGTTTCAAATAAAGAAATTGGCATTGTTGTGTTTGGGTTAGTATTTTGTTGTCTTCAGAATAAGAGTCTGTTAAAATCAGTTGTGGAATGAATCCAGATCGAAGACGATGTCTATGGTGAATCAGATTCATTATTCATAGTAATTCATCTAATGTGAATTTTTCTCATTATTTAGGAGAATTTTTCATTTGCCCGATCGTATGATCTGCCAATATTATAAACAGGATCAACATTAGCTTTTGAATTATGTGAATGTGGTAACGCCGGTCTATCTAGTTTTACTTTGATTATTGTTGTTCAAGATAATTTTGATTATGTTGAAAATTTTACAATCAGATTAATATAGATGGAAGAGAATGCTAGACTTGAAAGTTCATAAATTATTGAGAAAATCTATTTTTACATTTAACTTAGTATATACATTTTGTTCTTATGAGGTCATGTTTGAATATCTCATCTACAAACTCAAAAATATCTATTCATTTATATTTATTAAATTCATTTATATTAATTAATCAAATTAAGATGCCACAAAGTATATAACAAAAAAATATAAAATAAGATTAAAGTCCAACCCGGCTACGATCCCTGATAGTCACTCTCATTTGACTCAAGTACCTTATGTGGTTGATGTAGTCCTGACAATGGGTGGATAAAATCCAATCCACTGTCCAACTTATAGACATTAAAGGGTTTGGGAAGGGATGGGTTTAAGTTGGACCGAATCGGTCGGACCAACAACTCAAAACCCGGGCCGGTACGGGTTGGGCCGGGCCAAATTTTTAACTTTTTTAAAAACAGGTTTTTAACTATTTTATGTTTACTTCTTAATTCTGACCAAAATAATTGTTTATTCCATTCCATATCAGTGCACTCAAACCTGTAATTAATTAGCTTCTTATCGGTACGAATCTCACCTTCGTCTCCTCCCTATTTTCAAGCACTATCCCCAACATATTGAGCTAAAATTCGAATAGCAGTCAAGTTAATATCATAGCTGGTGAATGAGTAAATTCGAAAAGAAGAGAGAGACGAAGCTAACCTGGTAGAGGTCGTTGAGATTGCGAACATAGATTGCAAATTGAAGAAGACGAAGAAGATGAATTGAAGAAGAAGACAGTAGGTGACGAAGAAGTCGATTGATTCAACAAGAATTGACGAAGAAGTTGATTGACAATTGAAGAAGACGAACTGACGATTGAAAAAGAGTAGAAGATAATCTCCCATCCTCAAACGAAGAGCGGAAAGAAGATGAGAAGCGAAGAGAGCAGATTCAATTCCAGCGGATTAGAGGAAGAAGAACGAGGGTTTATCTGTGTGAATTGGGTTGGGTTGGATTGGGTTTTTTTCAGTCTGAAACTGGTCCAAACCGATTTTTTTTAACAAATTAAATTTAAAATGGATTGGGTTGAATATAAGTTTTAAATATTAACCAATCTAATTTATAATTTTAATTTGGATAATGGGTTGAATTTTATCCTCCCATTGTCAAGACTATGTTGATGAGTCTACTATTGATGCATGCATGAGCACCATATAATCTTGGAAATTGATTTTGTTAAACTTAGATTAGTTGATTTCTCTGCCACTGACTTTCGTGGTGAACAATTCGAAGCTAATACCGAAGGATATGACTTAAGTTTTAACCGCAAGCTGTGCACTAAGGGGCAAAGATAGCATTTTAAACTACCTAGGACTTATCTTATATAATTTGTATTTTCTTTCTAAATTTGCATAGTTTTAATTAAAAAAAGAAAAAAATATATATTTAAAATTTATTGTTTGGAATAATGGGAGGTGCTATAGCCTCACCATGGCCGCACCGTGCACAACAGTCTTGTTGCATACTATACTAAAATGTGAGAAGTTATACGTACCAATACAATGTCATGTATTCATATAGATGGATATATATTATAATTATATTTAAGAATATTAGAGATTTAACTAAAAACATCATTAACATATATCTATATATAAAAAAACATATACTATATATATTCATTCATAAAATATAATATTCATATTGTTTAAAGATTATAAACTTATACATATAATATATAGTTAATAACATCAATCCATCTTTTAGGTCTTATTAATACATATCTTCATTAAGACTTTGTGGTGAAACTAGAAATGAAGAGATCACGGAATTATGCTTCTAATAAAAACATGAGATTGTTAACCAAAACATGTTCTTTTTTTTGTATGAAAGAAACACTAATATCATTAACATCATGGAATCTGTATTGAACATATGAATATTTTCCATCTAGTTTTTAACAAAGTTATGAGGATATTATATGTGAATCGTTTTTCTTTTAGAAATTAGAAAAGAGTGGTGATAACTATGAGATTAAAGATTGATATCTCAATCAACTGTAATCTGTTCAGATTGTTTACATCCAAAGAGGTACGATCAGTTCTTTTTATATGTTTCCACCAAATCCTCTGATCCTGATGGTATGCCTGCTTTATTTTATCAAAATTTTTGACATATTATTGGTAAGCAGGTTAGTGACCATGTCTTGAATATCTTGAATCACCACTGTTTGAACCCCAAGCTGAACTATACTCACATTATCCTTATTCCAAAGTGCACAACACCAGATTTAATGACCTAATTCCGACCTATTAGTTTGAGTATTGTTGTTTTTAAAATAGCTTCCAAAGCTATTACTAATAGACTCAAACCTCACATGAATAATATCATAGCTGACACCCAATCTGTTTTTATGCCCAACAGGTTGATTACTGGCAATGTCTTGGTGTCTTATGAAATTAAGTTTTTTGAAAAGAAAAACAAAAGGCAAAGAAAACTTTATGGCTCTTAAGCTAGACATGAGTAAAGCCTATGACCGGGTTGAGTGGTCTTTCTTGAGAGTGTGTTACATAGACTAGGTTTTGAGCAAATTTTTTTATTAGTCTCATTATGCTCTATGTGCGTTCTGTTCCCTATTCTCTTTGCATGAATGGGGCGACTTTTGGCCCTATCCAGCCTGAGAGAGGTCTACGACAAGAAGATACTTTATCCCCTTTTATGTTTCTTTTCCATACTGAGGCTTTTAGTTCTTTGCTTGTTGATACTGAGTCTAGACATGTTATTCGTGGTGTTTTTGTGAGTCCCACTGCTCCTTCTGTGTCTCATTTACTGATCGTCGATGATACCCTGATATTTTTTGATGCTTCGGTTGAGTCGGCTCATGAGATTAATGAGATCCTGCGCCTGTATAGTTTGGCTTCAGGGCAGCTTATTTATCTTGAGAAGTCGACGGTTGTTTTTAGTAAGAATACTAGTCAGGAGCGTATTGAGGAATTTAAGAGTGTCCTTCCGGTGGAAGTGGTTGAGAAGCACGAGAAGTATCTAGGACTTCCGACTAAGATGGGAAGATCTAAGAGGGAGGTATTTAGTTGGATTCGAGAGAGTTTATGAACTAGAACCTAGGGATTTGGAGAGAAGCATTTGTCTAAGGCGGGGAAGGAAGTTATGATTAAGGCTATTCTCCAGTCTATTCCTACTTACGTAATGAGTTGCTTTAAGCTTCCTGAATATCTCCAGCGGGAACTGGAATCTATTATTTCTAAATTCTGGTGGGGGAATAAGGTTAAAATTCATTGGATTAAGTGGGAGTACTTTACGTGATAGCAAGAGGAGTGGAGGTATGGGTTTTAGAGACCTGAGTTCGTTTAACCTTGCCATGTTGGGTAAACAGGTGTGGAGAATTATTCAACAGCCCGACTCACTCCTTAGTCGTATCTTGAAAGTATAATACTTCCCTTATTGTGATGTCCTTGATGCTAAACTCAAACAGGATGCTTCCTACACATGGAAGTCGATCTTTGGCTCCATTGAACTAATCAAAGCCAGCTTGCTTTGGCGGATAGGGGATGGGAAATCAGTTAGTGTGTGGAGGGACAGTTGGATTCCTGGAACCTTCAACCGAAAACCTCTCACACCTGACATGCATGACATTGGAGATATTGTTGTTGCTAACTTCTTGAAGACGGATGGACAGGGCTGGGATATTGACCTGTTGAAATGTGTTTTTTGGGACAACGATATTGAGGCAATTCTACAGATCCCGGTCAGCAAGGCGCAAGCAGCAGACTCCCGGCGTTGGTCCTTCACCAAGAACGGATATTACTCTGTCAGGACGGCCTATCATCATGCCAGAACCTTGAAGCATCAGCAGCAATAGATTGGGGCAGCTTCTAGTTCGACTTACAATGCGAGGAATTGGAATTTTGTTTGGAAACTTGACAATTCTAATAAAATCCGAATTTTTCTTTGGCGTTTGCTCATAAATCGATTACCTGTGCTTGGTAATTTGGAGAGACACAACATTCGTGTTGACAACCTTTGCCCCCTTTGTCTAGAGTCCATTGAAACTGCGATGCATGTTTTTTGCCATTGCCATCTTGCACAACTTGGTTGGGCTATATCTAATTTACCCTGTCAAAGTGTTTGTAGTCGAGTGGCAAGCTGAGACACTTCGTAACCATGAGGTCACGGGTTCGATTCCCCGAAATGGAGAATTATATTATCTGAATAGAGATTGGTGGTGATTTGCATCCGAAATGGGTGATTATATTTATATTCTCTGAATAGAGATTGGTGGTGATTTGCATCCGAAATGGGTGATTATATTCTCTGAATAGAGACATGTTAATTAATAAAAAATATCTAATTTACCCTCCCAAGCTATTTTCTCTGTGTACTGATATATGAGATTGGGTGAATCATGTTAATCAGGTACTAGACCATGAGCAATTCAGACTCTTTGCGTGCATCTGTTGGAGCCTTTGGTATGCCAGAAATAGTGTAGTCCATGATAGGAAGCAACCAGATCCACAAGATGTGTTCTAATTCGCAGCAGACTATGTACAGACATATCGAGAAGCCAGGAGCCAATACGCGACTACGAGACCAACAGAAGCCACTCGTACTTGGACTCCTCCGATTGATCAGGTGCTAATGGTGAATGTGCATGCCTCTATTCTACGGCAGAAGAATGGGGCAGGGTTGGGAGCTGTAGTGGCGCAATTCTAGTGGGACAATAGTGGCCTGGAGGCAGTATTTTGTGCCATATATTACCTGCCCGGACACAGCAGAGACACTGGCTGTACTGGAAGGAGTCCACCTTGCAAGAGATGCAGGATGTCAACATATCGTCGTCGAGAGCGATTGCTTGGGTGTGATTTCGGCCATTAATTCTCCAGTAGTTTGCCTAACTGCGAGTGGTCATTTCATTGATGAGATTAAGACTAATTCTAGTTTGTTTCATGTCATTTCTTTTCAGCATACATTTCGTACTTCGAACACTTAAGATCATGAGCTTGCTAGACACGTAGTTGGCAATAGAGACGGTACTTCTTTTGATGATTAATGGATAGGTTCTTGCCTTATAAAAAAAAATAGAGTATATTTCACGAGAGATCGTATACTGAGAGATATTTTCATTGCGATAAGAGCTTCATAGCTCTTCACTTTCTCTTCAATTAATGTAATTTAAATAAAACAATTAGTTTGTAAGAGGAATTATATTATAGTGAAATTGTAAATGAGGATAAATTAAGAGAGAAATTGGATAAAATAATGACAAAGTAGGGAAGAAAATAAAGAATTAGTAGTGTGGTAAAAACTTGTCATTTATGACTTAAAGAAGTTTCTAATGCAACTCATAAAAAGAAAGTTGGGAAGTTATTAAAAGAATGGAATGAGTGACTTTTATGTGAATTGTATGTTTGTTTGTTTTTATTTATTTTTTGATATAATATTACAATTATAATATTGGATATGCACAAATTTATTATTAACACATTTCTAATTATCAATCTCAGAAAGTGATCATTAATTTCGGAGATCGAATTCGTGATTTATTGTAATTAAAATATATATTTATTGCAATACAATATTTAAAATTAAATATATACTGATTTTATAGTTTTTTTTTAAGAGAGCCTAGGCTCTCGAATTTTATATATATATATATTAAATTCATGGCGGTTTGAAACCGCGAATATATCCTGAGTAGTTAAACATATGGCATGTGGTATTTATGAGAAATGGTACCTAGTAAAGAAAAATCAATTAGAAAATTGGCAAATCAAAGAAAGCCATGTTTGCCAAATTTGTTTAGCGCCAACACAAGTTAGCAGCCCAAAAAATTAAAGCTGAACAAAACTATTTCCGACTTTAACGGTTAACGAATTTAGCGAGAAGCCAGAACGGAACAGGGAAAATTGAAATCACCAAACTCAGACAACGTCGGACAGAGGCGACGGCGGATACGGCGTCGGACGGAGGAGACGGCGGCGGATGCGTCGGACATAGGCGGAAGCTTTGGAACATCGGATGAAATTTCCGAAGGAGACTTAGAATAGGTTAGTATCTGACGGCTCACCCCTATCATGAAAGCCAAAGGATTAGGGAAATGCCAAATGTCATCTTCAATCGACCGATCTCACTGAATTCCTTCATCCTCGTCTCAATTCTCAATTCTCATTGGTGAGGTTTTGACATCTCGTTGTAGAAAGGAAATCTGATTCATAATCAGCCCTAAAATTAAGGCATTTCTATTCGATGCTCGGTTACAATGTCAATTTTGCATGGATACATGGAATAGAACTGAGAGATTGATCTGAATATGTTGTATTTAGATGATTCACAGTGTGCATTTTGATCGATTTATGATAGAGTGTGCATGGGCGCCTGAAGAAGGTGGCACTTTCGGGAGCTCACTGTTGGAATTGAAGACTTGCAGCTGATGGAGACTTGGGGCTGGTGTTGATATTGACATATGGTAATTAAGGTTGGTGCTGTGATTTAGATGTGCTAATACTATTACTGTACAATTAGGTCATGCTTAGTGTACTTGTCTGATTTTTGCTCGGAATATTAAAAGCTGCTTGATGATCACTTCTTCAGTAGTGATTGTTAGTTTCAATAGAGTCAGGGTATATATCTGGAATATCCAGATTATTGGCAGTCAAATGGTCGTCAAGCAATGCACGATGGCTGTACACTATACAGTGTAGATTCGATACAAATTGCATTTTCTCGAAACAAGGTGTTTGTTGTGAAATAAAAATTTAGGATATAAACGTACACATTTTCATACAGGCGCACATATCAGTTGGATCCCAGGTATGGGTGGAGGATCCTGAGGTAGCTTGGATAGATGGTGAAGTCATAGAGGTGAATGATGGAGAGATTCAAGTAATTTGTACCTCAGGGAAGACTGTACGTATCTCCTTCATAGACTTTTAAGTTTTATACTGAATGAAGATGCTGATAAGAATTTTATTGCTCCTGCCACTTTTTTTTTTTTTATATGAAAATTTTGAACTGTTTTCAAATAATGGTTTCTAAATGAGCAAGCCAAAAGTTTGATTTGTTAAGGTAAATTTGAAGTGCAGATAATCCCTTATTTTCTTCCTTTTCTTTATTGCAGGTGGTAGCTAATGTAGCAAATGTATATTCCAAAGATCCTGATGCTCCTACTTATGGAGTGGATGATATGACAAAGCTTGCTTACCTGCATGAACCAGGTGTCCTTCAGAATCTGAGATCTCGATATGATATGAACGAAATATACGTGAGTACTCTTTCAGCTAGATGTTATGAAACCAACAATGTGACTCTGTGTGCTCCCTCTGACTTCCTCAGTGACTCTCACCCATACATGATATCTTGCTCTTATTCTGATACCTTTTATTTCTCTCATTCCGTTTCCCCTTCTCCACACCCACCCCAACTCCAACCCCAACCCCCTCAAGATTGTGATCGGCAAGTTTGAATGTTTTCACCTAATTATATGTATCTCGAGACTTTCAGTAAAAGCTCATAAGGCTGTTCCTTTGTCCGAAGACAAGTTTCGGAAACTTTGCTCTTTTATGTTTTTTTGCTCTTAAATATTTGCATTTATAACTCAAAGACCGAGCTGGATTTTGCAGACCTATACTGGGAACATTTTGATTGCAGTTAACCCCTTCCAACGGTTACCTCATCTGTATGGTAATGATATGATGGAGAAGTACAAAGGAATTTCACTTGGGGAGCTTAGTCCGCACCCATTTGCTATTGCAGATGCTGCTTACAGGCAATATTTTGTACTTCCAGTGATGCACAATTTTGATAGTTCTTCAGCTGTTTCAACTCATATTCTTGAGTGCAGGCAATTAATCAATGAGGGTATAAGCCAGTCAATTTTGGTAAGTGGTGAGAGTGGAGCTGGGAAAACTGAAAGCACCAAGATGCTTATGTACTATCTTGCATATATGGGAGGTAAAGCCGATTCTGAGGGACGGTCTGTGCAGCAGCAAGTGCTCGAGGTCTGGTTCCCCCAATTGATCAACTACACAGCAGTTGTAGTTTTTAATTTTGTTTGGTTAATCTTACCCTTAATATCAATTCCTCAACCTTTGCAGTCGAATCCTGTTTTAGAGGCATTTGGTAATGCAAAGACAGTGAGAAACAATAATTCAAGGTTATTCGGTTAACCCAGACCATATTCTGTGTTGCATTAAAATTTATTACCTGAATAAAAAGTTCTGATTTGGAGAAAGCTTGTTATTTGCTGGCAGCCGCTTTGGAAAATTTGTTGAGATTCAGTTCAATAACAGCGGCAGGATATCTGGTGCAGCTATCAGAACTTATTTGCTGGAGAGATCTAGAGTCTGCCAAGTCTCAGATCCTGAAAGAAACTATCATTGCTTTTATATGCTTTGTGCTGCCCCAGCAGAGGTATTATGCATAAGCTTTTCTGATCATAAACGTATCAAATTGGTTGAAATATAATATTTGTGAATCTATTGTCACAAAGGATTGCTTATTTCATGAAATCGTGAGGACTTGCAAACTTAGAATTCTTTGATCTTTAGATTCTAGGAACTAGTCACAAATATGTCTGAATTTGTTGAATAACACCTGATCATGTACCAACCTTCCGTGTGTACAACAGTAACTATAAAGTTAATCTAGAATGGAGTGTCAGTAGGTGTCATATTTAGCAACAACATTTGCAAAGTAGAGTAGGCTTTGGCCGCTGCTACTCTAGCTTGGAGAAGTTTTACACTATAGCCGCCCATAACCTTTTGTTCCTTAATTCAGTCACTTTTCGTGTATATTTGTTTATTGCTTAATTCAATCTTTAACTGCCCGAAAATAGTCATAAAATTGATGTGTTATCAGAATTTTCATCTTTAGTTCTGGTTCTAGTCTGAAAGTTAATTTTAGAATGATGATTTATTTATCTTTCAATTTATTTACCAGGACGTTCAAAAATACAAATTGGGAAATCCAAGGATGTTTCATTATCTGAATCAGTCCAATTGTTATGAATTAGATGGTCTTGATGATTCCAAAGAATATCTTGATACAAGGAGGGCTATGGAAGTTGTTGGAATTAGTACTGATGAGCAGGTACGTTTAGTTAATGCAGGTCATGCTTATTGGGGGTAGCATCAAGTAAGGGTGAAATTTCCATTTACAGGAGGCAATATTTCGAGTTGTTGCTGCAATTCTTCACCTGGGAAATATTGAGTTTGCAAAGGCAAGTGAGAGTGATGCTTCCGAACCTAAGGATGATCGATCTCGGTTCCATCTGAAGACTGCAGCTGAACTTTTCATGTAAATTCAATATGTGTTTTTCTCTCAAGTTTTGTATTCTTGTAATTATGGTCTGGAGAGCTTTCAATTATCTCGTGTAGGTGCAATGAAGCATCTCTTGAAGACTCCTTGTGTAAACGTGTCATGGTTACTCGTGATGAGACGATAACTAAGAGCCTTGATCCAGATGCTGCAACATTCAGTAGAGATGCCCTGGCTAAAATTGTGTACTCAAGATTGTTTGATTGGTTAGTAACATAGAAGGTGACATGTGATGATCGAATTTCCTTCTGCATTATACTGAGCTGTAATGGTTTTCCGAGCCAGGTTGGTGAACAAGATTAACAGATCCATTGGCCAAGATCCTGATTCAAAATTCTTAATTGGGGTGCTTGACATCTATGGCTTTGAAAGTTTCAAGACAAACAGGTGCTTAACCGGTATGCTTAATTTCATCATTATATAGAGGCCAATGTCCTACAGAATACTCCTTAAGAACCCTAATGTTGCTTCTCAAACTAAATATTTATTTTTCAGCTGACTTTTGCATTATACACAATGACTCGCATTCCAAACATGGTCACATATTTGCGATTTGATTTTACTTTCCAAGACCATAGAAATAGTGTAGTATTTCAACTTGTCTCTCAAGAGTGTTTTCATGGTTATAGTCGGCCACTTGGGGTGTGAAATTTGTTGTATATGTGTGAATATGAAGAATTGCTACTTGTAACTAGTTTTCTATCTTAAGAAGCAAATATATCACCTAAACACTTTGTAATTTTGTCTTGTATAACTTAATATTGAAGTCCTAATGTTAAGACCCTTTTGTGATTATATTCTTAAACATGTGCACTTGTTTTGCAGCTTTGAGCAATTTTGTATAAATTTGACGAATGAGAAACTCCAGCAACATTTCAATCAGGTGTCTATTTGATATTAGATTTTACTTCTACCGGGTTATTCAGGTATATACGAGTTTAAATGATTTTACACCTTTTCTTATCAGCATGTATTCAAGATGGAGCAAGAAGAATATACTAAAGAAGAAATTGATTGGAGTTATATCGAGTTCATTGATAATCAAGATATTCTAGATCTTATTGAAAAGGTATCTACGTCCTTTTGCTCCCATTTATATTTGGTTTGCATATGTTAGATGTCCAAGTATTTCAACCTGTTAATATTGAGTATAGGTAGTTTTATGTACAATGTAAGCTCCTATTGTTGTAATTTTTCTATGATTGGGACTGCATGAAGTAAATCCTCCATGTTCAGACTGTTTCAGTTTATTTAAAAGCTGGTGAGAATGAGTTTGTATTCCTGTTTAAAGATCTAATAATGGCGTTAGCCCAAACTTGCGAGGCCAAAATCTATCCAGACAGGGAACACATTTATGTTAGCCTAGTCTTAATTAATAGAAGTTCCTGTATCCTTTTGTTTATTTTTGTTGTAAGTTGGACCTTCTATCTGCATTGTATTTGTAGCAGTGCATAACCAAACTAGTTTGCATTGTTTCGCATTTATTCTCTAGCATTCGATGGGGTTATGCATTTTCAAGATATTCATGTTTAGTTTGTTTGACCCACTCTGATGGCTGAATTTCCAAAATTTTCAACCTCAGAAACCGGGTGGCATAATTGCACTGCTTGATGAGGCTTGGTAAGTATACTCTTCATGTCTTAAGCATCAGATGATATATGATGGCACCCTTTCAAATTATCACTTGCTAAATTTTTGCAGCATGTTCCCAAGATCAACTCACGAGACATTTGCAGAAAAGCTGTACCAGACATTCAAAGACCACAAGCGATTTACCAAGCCAAAACTGTCACGAACTGGTTTCACAATTTGCCATTATGCTGGCGATGTATGAACATGGCTTATGCAATTGATAGTACTATGAAACTGGACCAAGTCTATTACTACGTACAGTGAATTAATGGAGGATGCTTTTGGTTGCAGGTCACTTATCAAACAGAGTTGTTTTTGGACAAGAACAAGGACTATGTTGTTGCTGAGCATCAGGCTCTCCTTAGTGCTTCGGACTGTTCCTTTGTCTCTGGGATGTTCCCACCATTACCTGAGGAGTCCTGTAAAACGTCAAAATTCTCGTCCATTGGCTCTCAATTTAAGGTTTATGTTATTGTTTGTATTTTTCAATAGTGGTTACTGTATTGAAATCCTCTATCCATATTCATATCTTCAACACCATAATGCAGCACCAACTACAATCTCTCCTCGAGACTCTCAGTGCAACCGAACCACACTATGTCCGGTGTGTAAAACCTAATAATCTTCTAAAGCCTGGTATCTTTGACAATTCTAATGTACTGCAGCAACTGCGATGTGGTGTAAGTTCAACTTTAGTTTTCTTTTTTCAGTTTTTCTTATTCCAACTTTTATCTTTAGCTGTACTGGATTAGTGTGCCACAGAGTAAAAGTTGTTCTAGTCATTTCAATATATCTGTTTCTTATTTAATTCCATGCACTGAAGAGGTGAACTGTAAATATGTCCAGGGAGTTATGGAGGCGATCAGGATCAGCTGTGCAGGATATCCTACTCGTAAACATTTTGCTGAGTTCATTAAGCGTTTCAAAATCCTTGACCCAAGTGTTTTGAATGGAAGGTAATTTTACAAACTGTGAATTACTATGGGATTAGCAATACTACATTTAACTATTAAGGGGCTTTTACATCTAACTACCTTTTCAGATAGTGATATTACACCTAGGGCCCTATCTCCTAAAAAACTATACTGAACACCCAAATGTTGTCATGCTGGGCTTTTGGCCATCCAACAATTCAAAAAAAGGACAATATAGCACAATGCAATACCATTTTGTGACCCAGAGTATAATTTTGAAAATAGGAACGAATCGAATAGTGAACATCTAATATATGGATGTAAAAAGCTCCCATGTGTTAATGGATGTAAAGAGTTTAGTTACAGTTTAATTCCATAGCACTGAAGAAATCTGCTCATATAATTAAATGATAGAAAGTAGATGAATCTTCTTCCGTTGTTGGACAGTGATGCAATGAGAATTGAGAATGCTTTTGTTGCTCTGTGTGGGAGCTCTTTGGTTCCCTTTTACTAAATTTTTTTTTTATATACCTTCACTTTATTTGGAAAAAAAAAAGGTATGCTGCAATCATGTGGAGAGCAAGTCTTATTTGTCATTCCCTTCACATCCAATTGTAACTGTTAGACTTTGCCCTGATCAACTCCAACGATGGCTAAAGGCCTAATTTGCAATAATTGGATACACAAATCCGCTATCATTTCCTGGTTTTACATATAAGTAATTATAGATAAAAGAGTTTGAATTACGAAGGATACCCCCCCCCCCCTCCATGGTGACAAGCAAGAATCTCAAAGAGGATGTCTTGAAGTATTTTTCTTTTTCTTCTCAAATGAATAATAAGTCATTAATCACCCTCTTCTTGTTTTTTTTTTTTGGAGACCTAAACATTATAACATATCCAATGACTGATATAGATCTGGAATAGTCATATCTTTGACCACCTGTTTTGACAAATTCTATCACTTACATTAGGCTAGAACTGAGGTCTCTTGCTTTAATTCAATTTTTTATGACTACCAGTACTATGCAAGTATGCATCAAACTTCAATTTATAGAATTTTTTTTATTTTATATTTTCTGTATTAAACTTCTATGATCTGTGTGGCCTTGAATGTCCAGTTATTACTGAAACTCATTTCTATTTATAGTGATGAAACAGCTGCCTGTCGAAGACTCTTGCACACAGTTGATCTCAAAGGTTATCAGGTAATGAATGGATTATGCCTTTGAAGCAGTTTTTTATGACTAATTCTGCTAGCTATACACAAAAACAATTAAAAACTATCGACCATGCTAAAGTAAATAAATATTTAGCTTAAGTTAGGAAAAGCAATACTAAAGATCATGTTAAATAATTAAGTAATGCATGGAAACAGTTAAGTATGAATAATCGATATAAGATCATTGATTTTAAACTTTGTTTGACCAAAAGTTAATCCATAATCATATAGGAAAAATTACCAAAAATATATAGTAAAACTATATGATTTACAAGAAAACAGTTGGTATTGTTAAAAGCTAATGTAAGATTTCCAACTAAAAAGTAAAGGAAAGATTATGCTAAAGTTCAGGTTAGAAAAACATAAATGAGATCTTCTAATTCTACTGCCAACAAAAGCTCAAAAGCTGCCCTTGAAACCAGCATATTACTCTCATGTGAGATCATCTTATACAAGCTCAATATGGAACATGCTACATATATTGGTGGAATGTTTGTATAGCAATTTAATTTGATCTGTATCACTCTTTTCAACATCATGGCCCTAGATCCTGAACATATTTCTTAGACACTTCTTGTGCATTTCCACGTTAAAGTAATTATAGGATAGTTCTTCTGGAGTGCTCACTTGGAATATCCGTTTGCAAAGGAACACTATAATAAGCTAAACTATGTTTAATAGTAGAGGAAGCATGGCATTTTATCTCATTCTCATCTGGTTGTACAGATAGGCAAAAATAAAGTGTTTCTGAGAGCTGGGCAGATGGCCGAACTAGATGCTCACCGCAGTCAGGTTCTTGGGAAATCTGCATGCACTATTCAGAGAAAATACCGTTCATATTTGGCACGCAAGAGATTCATATCACTACGCATATCAGCTGTACACATTCAAACTGTTTGTAGAGGTATTGGTTGGTTTCTCATCTGACATTTGGTTATTGGTGGTTATCTACTGTATATATATATATATATGCTGCTTCCTAGGGCTGTTAATTGAATTGATGTCAATACCAGGAGAAGTTGCACGGCATAATTATGAGAGGAGGAGGAGAAATTCTGCTGCTTTAACAATTCAGAAATATGTGCGCATGTTTCTTGCTAAGAGAGCTCATGTGCTGTTGTGCCATTCTGCTGTTGTCATTCAAACGGTAATCCGGAGAATAGATGCTCGCAATGAGCTCAAATATAGAAAGCGAACAAAAGCAGCCATTGTTATCCAGGTATGTTTAAAGATAAGGAAGCCTAAGTCACACATGTCTGGATTTCTTCGTATTCATATATATGGATCTCCCTGAGCTTGATCTATTTGTTCTTGTTCAATGCATCCCTGCCTTTAACTAGTAGCTCTGTAATTGTGTAATTGCATTGGTTGGGAGTTGCTGTTGAGAAATATTAAAGTAGCTGTGTACGGTTCTGGTCTTGTAGCTTTTAATTTCACAGAATTCTGATGGTATGGATAAGCGTATTGCATCTTACCAGAATTAAATACACGGACATCGAATTCTGCACTAGATTCGCAAATTTCTCCTCCACATGATTAGATGAATAGAAAATTGCATTGAGTAATGATACAGCTCTACTATGGAAAACTACTAAGTTTTTTTGAATTCTCAAGTCCACTTAGATTAGATGTTTATTAACTAGACCTAAGTGTCTGATGCAAGATTGGACAAGATTACTACAGGTCTGCGGGTAGTATGATAAGGGACAGTTTTTCCTGCTTTAATTTGTTAATCATCCTTATGTTACGTCCCCTAGCAATGTTTACGTAACAAAGGATAGATTAAGAGTGAAATGGGAGAAGTATAGACGAATAAGGGAGAAATTGCTAAAAATAGCGGCTTAATTCATTTCATACTCAGAATGAAGAACAACGATTACAATAAATAGGGTGAACCCTAGAGTTGATCTAATGGACTGAAATTGAAACCTAAATTCGACGTCAGAGATGACTCGATTGAAGATCGAATGTCACACTGATTATTGATGAAAATGAAAGACAGAAAACACACGAAATGGACGCCATGAGTGAAAGTACGATGGTACTGTACTAGGCGTTCAGTAACTGTTGATCTTGATTGGGTTTGATGGCTGAGATTGCTCATTGTACGAGCTAGCAGTAGTCGTTGGATCATCCTTGATCTGACGGTTGTGACTTAAAGTCTCCTTCAAAGCCATTTTCTTCCTTTCAGCACTTAAATTATTGTGCGACTTATTTCCCTTGAAACACGACATAACCGTTGCCTCCCAATCAGCCAGGGAATCGACTCGAGACATAACATTTCCCTCTCGGAATGATTCTTGTTCGCTAGAATCAAATTGAGGAAATTTATGTTTCATCACTGAATAATCCTCCCAAGTGGCTTCTTCTGGAGTGGAATTGGACCAGTGGATGAGAGCAATATTGTTGCGAGGTATAATACGCCTGGCCAAAATCTTTTCTGGCAGCACTTGGAACTGTCCATCAGGAGTTGTAAGTGGCAAAGTAGGAGATGGGATATATTTGGAGCTGATCTTCTTCTTCAGCAAGGAGACATGGAATACTGGATGTATAGTACTCTCCAGTGGCAACTGTAACTTATAAGCAACTTTTCCCACTTTCTGTATCACCACAAACGGTCCATAGTATTTTGAGGACAACTTAACATTCTTCCTCAATGCTACAGATGATTGCCTGTAGGGCTGTAGCTTGAGATAAACCTCATCAACAACTTCAAAGCTTCGCTCAGTCCTTTTTCTATCAGCATAACACTTCATCCTGCAATGTGCAGCAACCAAATTTTCCTTTAGCAACTGAGAGATTCTACTCTTTTCTTGCATCCATTGCTCTATGCTCTCATGGTTAGCAGGTAAATAAGGTCCAATAGACAAATGAAATGGTTCATACCCATACAATGCTTGAAATGGAGTAAGCTTCAGAGCTGAATGGTAACAAGTGTTGTACCTAAATTTAGCTAGTGACAACCATTTTGACCACCTTGTTTGTTGCTGACTAACCATCCACCTCAAGTAATTTTCCAGGCATTGATTTACCCTCTCAGTCTGCCCATCAGATTGGGGATGGTAGGCAGTTGAGTAATGCAACTCAGTCCCTACAATTTTGAAAAATTCTTTCCAGAATTTACTTGTAAATACTGTCTCTGTCAGTCACCACACTGATTGGCATGCCATGTAACTTGTATATATTATCCACAAATAATCTAGCAATATAGGGGTGAGTTAAAGCTATGAAATGAGCATACTTAGTGTACCTGTCAACCACCACAAAAATGCTATTCTTCCCATATGATTTTGGCAATCCCTCCACAAAATCCATGGTAATGTGGCTCCAACCTTGGTCTGGAATTGGTAATGGCTGCATTAGACCTGGGTAAGCATTATTCTCTCCCTTGCTCATTTTACAAACATCACAAGCCATGATGAAATGATAAATGTCTCTCTTCATTCCAGACCAGCTGAACACAGATTTGGCTCTCTGATATGTAGCATGCATGCCAGAGTGCCCCCCCTACAGAAGACTCATGCAAGTGTCTTATCAGCATTTCCTTAACTTTAGGCTTATCCCCAATACACAATCTCCCATTGTATCTGAGAACCCCATTTATATAAGTAAATCCAGGCTTGCTAATGTCATCTATAGTTAAAGCTGCAATAATTTCTCGAGCTTTACTATCTCCTTCATAACTGCCTTGCACTGTAACAATCCATTGAGGAACTATGTTACTCAAATGGTTCAACTCAGCATCTCCTGCATGTTTGATTCTGGAAAAGGCATCAGCAGCCTTATTCTCCACTCCCTTCTTATAACAAATTTCATAGTCCAAACCTAGCAGCTTGGCAATCCATTTATGTTGGAGAGCAGAAGTTATCTTCTGATCCAATAAATGCTTCAAGCTCTGTTGATCAATCTTGATTATGAATTTCTGACCCTGCAGATAGTGCTTCCACTTGTCCACTGCCAAAAGAATAGCCAGAAATTCTTTTTGATATGTAGACAAGGCAATGTGTTTCACCCCAGTGCCTTACTCAGATATGCAATGGGTCCTTCTCCCTGAGTCAACACTGCCCCTATGCCTGCACTAGATGCATCAGTCTCTAGTTGAAATGGCTTTGAAAAATCCGGCAAAGCCAAGACATGTGCTGAACTCATTATCTCCTTAAGCTGCTAAAAGGCATCTTCAGTCTTGTTACTCCAATGAAAATTGTTTTTCTTGAGTAATTCATATAAAGGTTTGCATATGTGTGCATACCCTTTAATGAATTTTCTGTAATAGCCAGTAAGACCAAGAATACCCCTTAGTTCCTTCAGTGTCTTTGGAACTGGCCAATTCTTGATTGCTTCAATTTTCTGTGGATCAGTAGCCACTCCAGACCTGATATAATATGGCCTAAATATTCAACACTCTCTTGTCCAAAAGAGCACTTACTTGCCTTGGCATATAGAGTGTGCTTCCTCAATATTTCAGGCACAATTCTCAAGTGTTTCTGATGTGTCTCCACACAAGGACTGTACACCAAAATGTCATCAAAAAATACCAAGATGAATTTTCTCAAGTGCTCAGCAAATATCTTATTCATCAGGGATTGGAAAGTGGCAGGAGCATTGCTAAGTCCAAAGGCATCACTAGAAATTCATAGTGTCCCTGATGTGTTCTGAAACCTATTAAATGAATATCCTCCTTCTTTATCCTAATTTGATGGTACCCAGACCTCAAATCAATTTTAGAAAATAACTTTGCCCCATGTAGCTCATCTAATAGCTCATCAATAGCTCATCAATAATTGGCATTGGGTATTCATGCTTCACAGTTAATTCATTCAAGTTCCTGTAATCCACACACATCCTCCAAGACCCATCTTTCTTCTTAACTAGTAAGATTGGTGCAGCAAAGGCACTGGAACTATGCTGAATAACACCACTTTCCAGCATATCATGTATAATTGACTCTATTTCAGCTTTAAAGGCATGGGAATACCTGTAAGGAGACTGTTTTTTTGGTATGGCATCAGGTTTGAGAGTGATCTGGTGTTCTATGCTTCTATAAGGTGGTAATGCCTTTGGTTCTGCAAATACATCTGGATACTCCTCCAATACATGCTGAATCTCAGGCCTAACAACTTCATTTCTCTCCATGGCAGAGACTGCAAAAATGTGTCCACAAGCTCCAAGTAATCCCTTCTTCAGCAGCTTGTAGAAATTCTCACCTGACAATAGTTTACATTCTCCCTTCCCAGTCATAGCTTGCAGTGTAATTGATCTCTTCAGTGTCAATTGCATTTTTTCATAATCAAATTCAGGTGGATTCATTACGCTCGTCTAATCACCACCAAGCACCATTTGATAACCACCCAGATTTAGTACTCTTACTGGTTAACTGAAATGATGCTCTTGAATGCTCCACTAAAAAGTAGGAAACCATGCCTGCTGATGAGTGTCCCTCCACCAGCTACACTAATGTACATTGATGAAGCCTGCATGATTTTACATCCCACTCTGTGAGCAGTTTCTTCATCAATGAATGTATAGGTACTACCAGTGTCCACCAAGATACACAAGTCATGCTTCTTGTGTTTTCCCATAAACTTGAATGTATTAGCACTCATGCTTCCAGAAATAGCATGTAATGAGATCAATCCTGTGTTCTCAGTGACTTCAGTGATTGTTTATGTTTATCATAGGCTTCAGCTTCTTCATCTGTCATTATAATGTACAAGGTTGTAGTTGCACACTTGTGCCCTTTTACCCACTTCTCATCACAGTTGAAACAAAGGCCGGCCTCCCTTCTCTGTGCCATTTCTTCCTTAGTTAGGAATTTTCTTGGAATTTGTGAGTGATCAACTAGCTGCCTTGGCTTCGGAGTAACAACCTGCTGCACTCCCTTGGTATTGTTCATCACAGGTTTGCTAGCTCCCCTTAACTTTTTATACCAGCAGTCATATATCTGATCTTGCTCAAAAGCATATTGAATAGTCTGTTTAAGTGTAGATGGATGTTGTCCTAGCACAGCCACCCTTAACTCCTCTTTCAGACCTTTCAATATAAAAGGCTTCACTCTGTTTACTCCCAAACAAAGTGAACAGAGCCTTTCCCCTCTCAAACTTCTTGACATATTCAAGTAAAGTGCCAGTCTGGTGCATATTAGTAAAATCTTGCACTACAGTTTCTTCCTTAATATCACCAAACCTATCAAAAACACTTTCCACAAAAAACTGCCAAGACAAAGACCTATACTCAATAGTAAATGTTTGAAACCAACTTTTAGCATCATCATCAAAATTTACCGCAGCAAGATAGGCCTTCAGGTATATCAGGCACAACCTTAAAGTAAGTTTCACAGCTTAACAACCAAGAGTGGGGATTTGTTCCATCAAATCTAGGAAACTAAACTTTAGGGATATAATTATTACCATGAGACCTACTATTCTGCATGATATTATAATGCTCACCTTCAGCAAATCTGGTGCCTATTCCCACAGGTGGATTTGGTGGTGCCTGTCCCAACACTGATTCTGGAGTATGCCTTCCACTCATGTGTTCATGCATTTGATCCAGTCTGTTTTGAACCACCTGTAAGACTGCCTTGAGTTGGTTAGCTTCAGTGTTTTGATTCAGAGCTATGGTATCCAGCTGCTCCTGTATCTTCAGCCTGGCTTCCTCATCATTCACTTGCTTTGCAGCAATCTCTTCCAAACGCTCTTGAAGTGTTTGTTGTTGATGAGTTACAGTATTAAGCTGGTTAACTTGTGATGAAGTCATATTTGGCAAATAAGCTTCGTATTCAGAGGATTCGCGGAGCTGGCTCTAATTGCCAATTTGTTACGTCCCCGAGCAATGTTTACGTAACAAAGGATAGATTAAGAGTGAAATGGGAGAAGTATAGACGAAATGGGAGAAGTATAGACGAATAAGGGAGCCATTGCTAAAAATAGCGGCTTAATTCATTTCATACTCAAAATGAAGAACAACGATTACAATAAATAGGGTGAAAACCCTAGAGTTGATCTAACGGACTGAAATTGAAACCTAAATTCAACGTCAGAGATGACTTGATTGAAGATCGAATGTTGCACTGATTATTGATGAAAATGAAAGCCAAAAAACACACGAAATGGACGCCATGGGTGAAAGTACGATGGTACTGTACTAGGCGTGCAGGAACCATTGATCTTGATTGGGTTTGATGGCTGAGATTGCTCATTGTACGAGCTAGCAGTAGCCGTTGGATCATCCTTGATCTGACGGTTGTGACTTAAAGTGTCCTTCAAAGCCGTTTTCTTCCTTTCAGCACTTAAATTATTGCGCGACTTCTTTCCCTTGAAACACGACATAACCGTTGCCTCCCAATCAGGCAGGGAATCGACTCGAGACATAACACCTTACAGAATAAATAGATACTTCTTTTAGTATTCATCCTCAAGTGTAGCATTACTTCGTTCCTTTTTTTTTTTTTTTTTGAAACGGCTAAAGGGTGACTCGAACCCCTGACCTATTGGTTAGAGGTGAAGTGTCTTACCAACTGAGCTGCACTTCGTTGTCTACTTCGTTCCTTTCAAAAGAGTACCGGGCTTGTTCTGATTGATAATATTTATAAAACCAATACAATTTTCTGATCACCAATTAAAGGTTTCTACTTTTTTTAGGGACTGAATGTCCAGTAGATTCTAGCAAAAATAAATTTTAAAGCAGACCCTGTTTCTTAAATACTGCAGTAGCCAATCTATTAACTAAAACTCACAGCGCAAGTATGGTGCCAAAATTTACTGCAATTTCTTGACCCTGAATGATCTATGCATTTGTATGTCTGTTTAGTTTATTATCTCTGAGCTAGCCTTTTCTATCGGTATGATTGTTAGAGATTGTTAGAACATAGAAAATTACCCCTACATTTGTCTTTTGGCCAAACGCAATGACATATACATTTTAGGAGGTTGCCTTCTATCCTTTCTTTTCTTTTTTTCCTTTTTCCAATATAGTGCGTTTCTCATGTATTCCCGTAAATCCTAATGATATATCTGTTCCAGAGCTATTGGCGACGAAACCTGGCCCGCGCTCAGTATCTGAGGCTGAAGAGAGCTGCTGTTACCCTTCAGTGTGCTTGGAGAGGCAAAAAGGCTCGTAGAGAACTACGAGAACTTAGAATGGTGAGTCAGCAAAATAGTTAGAGAAACAAATTACTGATGAAGGCAGGTCAACTTGCTAGCTGTTCTTGTTTTGATTGACTTTTACTGGAATGGCGGCATTATTTCATAAATCTATAGAACATTTCTTCAGTTCATTCCTTACTCTGTCTGTTTCTGAAACTTCTGCATTTCTTGATGTAGTCTTACTCTGATTTGTAAAATCATATTACTAAAACGGAGGAAAAGATAGTTCTGGCTAACTGTTTTATGCCACTTGCTCTGTAATTTGTTTAAAATTCATCGAAGATCCTTGAATAGAGACATGTCATTATTACTCATATAAGAATAGGCTTTGTTTCAGCAAATGTTAAAAAATGGGTAACTATATTTCTCTCTTCAACTTATGGTGTGATCCCACTTTGTGTTGGTACTGCAATTGGTGATAAATTCATACAAACTGAGTCAATGTGTTAAATCTGCTTTAGGCCGCCAAGGAAACTGGTGCTCTCCAGGAAGCTAAAAGCAAGCTGGAGAAGGAGGTTGAAGAATTAACTTGGAGATTGCAGTTGGAGAAACGGATGAGGGTAATTTGTGTGTGCAATTCATCGTATTAACTGTGTTGATATGTTTTACGCAATTAGTGCAAGTAGTGTGAAAAATCAGGGTCATTTATTCTCAAAAATAAAATTAAAAAAATAGAAGGGTGATTTCATTTAGTCCCTTTTACCTAATTATTGTCTTGCCTTACAGACCGATATTGAGGAAACGAAAAATAAGGAAAACATGAAACTGCAATCCACTTTGGAAGAAATGCAAATTCAATTTCAAGAAACTAAAGAACTGCTTACTAAAGAACTTGAAGATGCAAGGAAAGTAGCTGAGCAAGTTCCACTTGCGCAAGAGCTCGCCAATATTGATAATGAGTTGCTCGATCAACTGTCAGCTGAAAATGAACAGCTGAAGGTGAGTCATGAATCTTAGTTCAGTTTTTATCTGGGTGAGCTTTGTCTCTTCTTATAAAGGATCATGAGAAATTCTGCTCTTGGTTTAGTCCTGGGTAATTTCCCTGGAAAAGAGGATAGATGAGACAGAGAAGAAGTATGAGGAAACCAGCAGGCTTAGCGAGGAACGGTTAAAACAGGCTTTGGAAGCAGAGTCAAAAGTAATTGAGCTCAAGAGTGCCATGCAGAGGTTATTTTACTATTTCTCATACTTTGATACTTTTATTTGTGCATTCTCAATTTCTCATGTGCATGTGTAATCTCCTCCTCTTCTTCTTAGAGTAAGTCTCGCAGATAAACATTAAGGTGATGCTTACTTAAGAATGGTGATTTGTATTAACAAAAAAAATGCATTTTTAAATTAAGCATAAACGATCTTCCATGAGACTTTTGTTGTTGTTGTTGTCATCATCATTGTCATTGAGCACTAATATAATAACCGTAATTTATGTATGTATATTGGTGTACTAATATACTCATAAACTGTTGAAGGTTCATGGCTTTTAATTCTTTCCCATCTACTTTTAGGCTTGAAGAGAAAGTTACAGATATGGAAGCTGAGGCGCTCCAACAGCAAGCTTTACTTAATTCCTCTGATGGTAAAGCATCGGGACAGTTTTCTCAGACTACTCAGGTTCAAATCTACACTCCGTTGTGTGTGTGTGTGTGTGTTTTTGAGTATAGACTTGCGCTTTCACTTTCTGTTTTCAGCCTCTGGAGAACAGTCATACTGTAAGTCAACTGCACGAAGAGCTTCCTAATCATTTAATTCTGATAAACACGTGCAAAAAAACACATTTTCTACCATGTTGATAATGTTTACAAGCTCTGCATGCAGGATCCCCAGTTGCCAACACCGGCTAGAAGATTTGGAATAGGATCTAAAAGATTTGGGACAGAATCTAAAAGATTTGGGACAGAATCTAAAAGATTTGGTTCTGAATCTAAAAGATTCGGTGTGGGATCGGATAGTATTAGTACATCCATGATTGAAAGACACCGTGTATGTCCTTCCCACCACAAGTTTTTGTTCCTCATTTATCCTTGTGACTTCATTTTATATTAAGATACATTTAAGACGATAATTACCAAAATCAGGTGTTTCCTTAGAAGGCCTCTTTATATAATGTGATGCGTGTGTCTGTTTGACACAACACACACACAAGCAAAATAATAAATAAAAATAAAATGAAAAAGGAAGGGATGCTGGAGGTAATTTGTAGATAGCAAATAGATAATTTCTCCAGTCAGTACTATTTATAATAGACTTATTATCACTGACTTAGTCCCTTCAAATCTGAAATAGGCAAAACAAAAACTTAATTAGATTATGCATGAACGGAGTTAATGAAGATTTATATCTATTGTTGTTTTGCCTTCCCACAGGAAAACATTATGTTTTCTGTGACAAAGCTTTCTTGTATTAGTTTGCTTATGTTTTTAAACCTCTGAAACTTGAACAAATGGAGCTGATATATTTATCTTCTTTTCTTAATGGTTTCAGGAGAAAGTAGATTCTCTTATTAAGTGTGTATCACAAGATCTTGGGTTCAGTGAAGGGAAACCTGTTGCCGCATTTACCATATACAAATGCCTTATACATTGGAAATCCTTTGAAGCAGAGAGAACAAATGTATTTGATCGTCTTATTCAAATTATTGGTTCAGCAATAGAGGTAGTTTCACAGCATTTTGTATATTTACCTTCCTATATCATTCTGAATAAATTGATTAAATTAAGGCACATTGGTTAATACTGCACGTGTCTGGTTTGTGGGTAATTCACCTTACAGAATCTTATTTTTGCTTATGGTCAACTTGTTATCTTAATCTTCTCCTTCAGCACTCTGCTGGGTGGTCCAACTTGGCATAATTTGGACTATGAGATAAGAGTAGCACTAGATGTTCAAAAGTTCTGTAGTTTCTCGTAATGTATACCATTTAACAAGATTAAAAAGAAAGAGGAAATGAAAATTTGAAATAAATTATTATTTGAGATACGAGCATGGAAAACCTACTCACCCTGTCCCTGACTGAAATTACAAATTTTGGGGCGGGAACGAAGACTAAGGGAAAAGGGGGATAGTGAGGTATTATAGAAGGGACAAAAGAGAGAATATAATAGAGAATTGTAAGTGGTTTAAAAACTTGCCGGGTTTGGAATTGTAATTTGTACTTGACAGGAATAATTGTAAATTTGGGCGGGATGAAGGGGGCCTGTGACAGGCAACTTGCTCCAGAAAACCCTTTGATTGTTACTGCATGGAAATACTCGTGTGTGTGTTTCCCCAAAAATTTGCACCAAAAACCACAATCTTCACAAACCTGGAAAGTTTCTCTACTCCATGACATAGGAGTACATTATTTTGAAAGAACCATGGTTATTAAAAACAGGCCAGGACGTATTCGTCCATTTTGCGCAGGATTGCTCTACTATTTTTGACTGTGTGTTGACTCAAACCTGTTATGTTATTGTTAGTAAAACTTATCTGGTGTCTGTGTTTTAGTTACAAATCAGAACATTAGTTTTTATTGCTGCAGGACGAGGGGAACAGGGACCACATTTCTTCTTATTGGCTTTCCAACACATCAACACTACTGTTTTTGCTTCAGCAAACTTTAACTGATCCAATTTCTAATAAACCTCCCCCGCCTACATCATTTTTTGGAAGGATGACTCAGGTATGTAAACCTTATGTTTCACAGTTTACAGTATTCAAAAGTCAAAACATTTGTATGGGAAAATACTTTTTCCGCCTATGCAATAGCCTTATTTGAGGTTTCACATAGGTTTAGAATCCAAGCCTTCTCCAGCAATAAAAATGGCTAATCGAAATTAGTAATGTATTGTGAGTTCTCCAATTTCGGCCAGGAAAGGAAGTCTGGGATTTGCACGGTAATATTAAACTAATTTAATTGGCAGCTAGTCATGTAACCTGCAAAGCAAATTAGTTGTGGATGGAAATGAGCCAATTACACCGTTGTGGAGCATCATTTCATGAGTAGCTATAAGCAATTTCACATATGATTGAGTTTGCATATACGTATATCATAGGATTGTTACATATATCCAGGGGTTTCGGCCATCTCCTTCCTCTGCCAACCTTAATATAGGTGGACTTGCTGGACTCCGTCAGGTTGAGGCCAAGTATCCAGCCCTGCTTTTTAAGGAGCAACTGAGTGCTTATGTTGACAAGATCTATGGAATTATCCGAGATAAAACAAAGAAGGAATTGTCACCGCTCATTTCTTTATGTATCCGGGTAAAACGTCTCCTTAACTTGAAACTCTAGCTTTTTAACTATTTCTAGAACCTTGTTTTCTTTTATGACCCTTAATTGAAGTACAATTTTGCTTTTTAGTTGCATGTATAGAACTTGCGTCAACTGCTCCTATCCTGGAGCTCTTATGTACACTCACCCATGCTAATGAGGCTGACTTTCTTATAATTAATTGATTCTTTTTTGTTTATCCATGGCTCTAAGTCTTGTTTAAAATATTCAGGTGACTGGATCTCCAAGTGGAAACTCAACATCATCAGATGAAACTTTTGATAGCACTTATCCATCTAGACATTGGCAAAGGATTGTTGAGATCTTAGATGTTGTTCTCAGTACACTGAAAAATAATCATGTATGCACAAGAAAATATAATTTGTCATGGTGAATCTTTACTCAAATCTAACAGATGGCATTGTTTCAGGTTCATCCAGTCCTTGTTCAGAAACTCTACTCACAACTTTTTTCCTATATAAATGTTCAGCTATTTAACAGGTACTTTTTGCAGCTTATTCTGCTGCTCTAAAAGTATAGTTATACTCACATTCATACCTTTAACTATTATAATTCACATTGTCTTGCTCAGTCTACTGAGCAGTAGAGAATCCTGCTCGTTTAGCAATGGTGAACATGTAAAAGCTGGGCTTGCTGAATTAGAGCTTTGGTGTGGACCTGCACAGGAGGTAAACTTTTTTGTTGCTGTGAAGTTATTCTGCCATTGCGTTCTTCTTTCTATTAAGCTGAGTAAAGAGTTGTTGCAATACAGTATATTGGCACATCCTGGGATGAACTAAGGCACGTACGACAAGCTGTCATATTTCTGGTATGCCAACTAGATTTGTTTTTGCTCAAACAATTGTTTCTAGACATTTGTCTTGTAACTCTGGACTTCTGTTCAAGATGATTAGTTTCCAATTACTAAATCATATCTCAAGTTGCTAGATATTGATGTTGCTGCAGTATTATAGATTTGATCTTGTTCCATAACATGGAAATACATTTCGTTACACTAGTATTTGTCATCCTTGTTCAATGTATTTTACGTCACGCAGGTCATACACCAAAAATCAGAAACAACCTATGAAGATCTTGCTGACTTGTGCCCAGTAAGTGTGCTTGCTTAGAATGTTACTTTTTTTTTTTTTTTGGCTTGTATGCTGAAGAAAATTTGGCAGCAAAGTTTAAAATCTCATGTCTTGCCTGATTAAAAAATGTTTTGGCATTTAACATGTTCATCAGGTAAAGATAATTATGTTTTTCATGTAGTTTATTCCTCCCCCAACCCAACTTTCTGAAGATGCGCTATATTTAAGAAAAAAGAAAAAGGAAATCGTTTTATTTTTAGTGTGCAATACCCTTTCTTCTCTTGATAAAAATTCTTTCAAGACAATTAGAAGATAAAGATATACTCGTCTTCTAACTCTCAGAAGGGTTCTCCAAAGATAAATTCCATTGCAGTGGCATCCTCCGCTTCCTCAGATTCTATCATGCGTTTGACATTCCGGCATTTAAATTGTCATGTATTTGTTACTCTCTGTTCTCAGGTACTCAGCATTCATCAGCTTTATAGAATGTGTACCCTCCATTGGGATGAAGACGATGATGCACGTATATCTCCAGATGTAGGTTTTCCTTGTTCCTTGTTACCACGTTTATCACTACATAACTCTTGTCGTTGTGCCCTTTCAACATTAAAATATTAAAACATTGTCTGTCTCTATAAATGCTACTATCCTTCTGGTAGGTTGTTGCTAGCATGGAGACACTCATGATAAAGCAATCCAAGGAGGAGTCTGAGGAAGTGAAGAAAGAATCGGAGGAAGCGAAGGATACATCGAAGGAAGAACCTAATGGGGATGCAGAGAAAAAATCTAAGGAAGACTCTGGGGAGGATTTGAATGATGCTGATAACAATTCATTTTTGTTGGATGATGATTCAAGGTACAAAAATGGTGATATATAACAAACCCAATTTCCCACTCTGTTATGTGACTTGCATCGACTATACCTGTGTTATGGTTATTGCATATAATTCACATGAATTTCATGCAAGCTGCACCAATGCCTCTTGCTTCTTTTTCCCATATTTGGTTCTGCACCAAGACATGATACGAAAATGGTTAGACTTGATACATTTGAATAAAGGGAGTTCTTAAAACACAGGATATCCTGTTATGATCTCTAACCCTATACTGAACCTTATTTCCAAATGAATATTTTTAGAGGACTTTTTAGATTGATAAAAAAAAAGTAAGGATTTGATGCATGGATCTTAAAGCATGAGAGTGTTTATGCAGTAAACACACAGAAGGATTTGCACAAGCTACATGTATAGCAAGTGGGGTTCATGCAATCTTCCATTTAGTTGTGATTTTTGGGAGCACATTAAATCAAGTCCCAGTGCTAATTAGCCTTCATTTCTTATGCAGCATCCCCTTCTCATTTGGAGACATCAGCAGTTCTCTCAATGAGATAGATTTCACAGGCGTAAAACCTGCTGCTCAACTTCTTGAAAATCCTGACTTCAATTTTTTACAGGGATAAGTATATTAGTTCTCTAAGATATAACTGCACAGGACCTTTCCATGCCACCGTTGTATATCCACAACATATTAATTTCCTCTTTGGTCTTAGTTCTGTTTCTCCTTGTCTATATCACCGCCCCTATTGTATACTAGTTTAGTTAGGCTGACATGTAAAGCAGATAGGCTTAGGCAGATAGAAGAAAGGGGCTGATGATGCGATTCTTTTATTCCTTTCTTTTCAGTACGGTTAGGATTTCATTAGGCAGCCTTCTGTTAGCAGCCAGTGCTGGAGGGAGCTTCAGTTGTATAACACCACAATGGCCAATTGATATATAGTGAAAATATCTCATTGCAAAGTAAATCAATCTTGTTTTCGCTCATTTCTGACATTGCAGCTGGTTTTTTCGTATACATATCCAATGAAGGTAAATTACTTGCGAGTTATTGTGTGGTACTTTAGGTGCCTAGTGTAACAATATTAATTCTTGCTCGGTTTTCTTCCATGTTATCTGCTTGTATTGAGGTTGGGTGAAATGATGTTATGTGTGCTAGAGAGGAGTGCAAAAACCAGCAGACTTGAAAGATGCTATGAGTTAATTCTTGAATTACAGTTGGAAATAAGAAATTTTTTCTCCCAAATCCCAGGTTGCTATTAGAGATGTAGGATGCTTTAAAAAATGCAGCTGAACTTTTATTTAGCTACCTACATTTATCTTGTATTGTTGATTTATCTATTCTTTAGAGTATATGCTTACTACTTCCATCCTCCCAATCGAATGTTTAAGTTTTGGGAATTTATTAAGCCATAGTGGTAAGACAGTGTAAAAAAGTTGATATATATGGGCATAAAGTACTCCCTCACAAAGTTAACTTCCTAGGGACTACACAAATTTGAAGAGCTAGTGAACAAATTTAAAGGAATGTTAAGTATACGATTTGAAAAACTTAATTCAATCTTAAATATATTAAAAAATGTAAAGCTAAACAAATAAAGTATAAAAGATAGTAAATAGATTAGATGTGGGGAAGGTGTTGGGGGAGGGGGGAGGAGAATAAAGTAGTAAATAAAATTTTTATTTAATGTATTAGAAAAATTAAGATATTTTATAGATCCAACAAAATGCAACTAAGTTTTTATATTCATTATAGAAGAAGTATGCCATCAAAGAGGAAGTATTCTAAGAAACACACTTTAAATAGAGTATAAAGTTTAGGGAAATGGTGGCTTTTCCATTAAATATGAAAATTTTACTTTTTCATATTTAGAATTTGTGGATTTTTATTCAGTGTACGTGGGTTTTTACGTATTGTCAGTGGATTTTTATTTAGGGTCTGTAAGTTCTTACGTTGTCTGTGGGTTTATTTGGGGTCTGTGGATTTTTATTCAGTGTCAGTGGATTTTTACTTACTGTGTGTGAGTTTTTATTTATGGTATGTGGGTTTTTATGTAAAATAAGAGAGGAATTTTCATATCTAATGGAAAAACCGGTCTTTCTCTAGACTATCTCTAGATAAAGACCTTAATACATAATTTCTATATATGACAAACTAACCTCAACTAATACCTAGTTGTCAAAAACACCCCAACCCAAAGGGCTAGAAGCTGGATCAAGCTATAGTAATACGGGCCGATATAAATACACAAATCATCAGTTAAACCATAGCTTTCACGCATCATCAGTCGTTTTCTCATTCTTCTTTCTCACTCTTCTTTCTCTCTCTAGTTTTCATCACCAAAAAATATGAAAATCACTAGAAAAACCGTGAAAACCACCATAATACAGCCGCAAAATTCATTGATTCATCTCGCTATTGAAGATTGTGCTATCACCATTCTCGATCTGATGTTATATCATTCGAAACTAGTCAAAAACGTATTTACAAAATGTACGAACATATCATTGTGATTTTTTTTTGTGATTTGATTGAAAATATTGCTACATACTTTATTAATCGTGTTGTTACTCTGCTACACATGTTTTCATGTTTTTGTTGAGGATGTAGCTAGATATTGATCGATTGTATGTTTTCATTGTGATTTTGAGTTGTTGATGGTAGATGAATGTTTTAGTATGTTTTCATTCTGATTTTCACTATTTGTTGGTCGTTGATGCCAGATTCAGTTGGAGAAAGTTCAACAACTGAGATTGTTGATGTACTTGTCTAACTTCAAAATATAGGTCATGTTCCATAATATATATATATATACCATGTTCTCCGCAATTTGTCCCATGATTTCATAATGTATTTATTTTGGCACTGTTATTTAATAATTTTCAATATTTCTCATGATCTCTATCATATGTTCCACAGTTACATATGTCATGAGTAGATACTTATTTTAAGGTTTACTCATGATCTTTGTCATATACTCCATGATCTATGTAACAAACTACATGATTCCATCTTCAGTGGTTTACAAGTCACCAGTAGACTTGTTTTATTATTATTATTATTAGGGTTAAAAGTTAAAATATATTTGAACTTAATTTATAAATTTTCACACATATATAATTAAACTTTAATCTTGAAACATATATTGTCAAACTTTCATATCACATGTATATATTTTCTGTTGATTTTTAATATTTTGAGTTAAAATTCAAATCTATCATAATTAATTAGCATATAATGCATGTCAATGGCATGTTCCAAATTATATGTAATTGAGTTGAACAAAAGAAAAAATTCGTGAATGTCATGTGATATATACACAGATGTCTTTAAATGTTACAGTTCGTGCTTATTTTTGATTCTAATAGTATAATTTTTCTAAGAAGAGTGCATTAACATTATTCAGAAAATTTAAGCTTTAGGAATGTTTTTACTAGTTAATTTCAATTCTTCTATGTTCTGGTTTGTCGAAGAGCACACAAAGGTTTTGTGATTATTATAACTAAATAAAATAAGAATTGATAAAACAAGAGTACAATTGCTCTTTAGTCTTCACCCTGGCATCTACGCAGATTAAAATTCCCCTACAAATTAAACATCTTGCACGACCTAAAGTGGTGAAAGTCGTCTAGCTAGCACTCTAGCTTGTGCAGAGATTCACTTCCTGCACCGGATTTACTCTAGCTCCATTTGGCATTTGGGCCCCTACTATTAGCGACTTACCGTCAATACATCAACACTTGAAATTGAAATATGAGGAATATCGGATAAGTATGGTTGAGGTGGTCGAATCAGATAGTTGTATGGTGAAATTGAAAATTGAAAATTAAGAAGATCCATCTACTTCGAAAGGCACCAAAAATATATGCACGTTCAAAGTGATATGAAAGTTTAGCAATATATATCAAAATTAAAGTTGGAAATACATTTAAACTTTTATTATTATTCAAAACGTCTATGTTATTAGTGAAATAAATATTATTGTAATATGAATAAACACCAATATTGAGAACATAAATTTTTTCATTAATAACATCGATAATTTTGTAATAATATAGGTACGTCTCTAGATAAATTAATTAGATACCATTTTTTATGGAATTTACTCCTTATGAATATCAATGGTTTTAGTAACACCGTTAATCCGTATCTCGTCCACGTAGTTTAGCCCAATAAAGAGTGGGAAGTTAGCCCAAAATCATCCGTCGTCGTCTTATACTCTTATTTGTATATTGCTTGGAGACTGTTCAAATTTAAGCGCGTAACCTTCCAATTTTTAGTTTTCTCCTCCCCATCAGTCCATCACCAAATCTTAAACGCAGCCGCTGGAGATCCCATTTTCGAGATCGATTGCATCGGAAATTGACAATTCATCCGCATGTTAGCCAATTTCGGTGCATCGAGACGGATCGAACGGCTAGGGTAGCTGCCTCGTGGTGGCTAGCCGGCAGCCGCTGTCAATTCGATGCCTTGCCAGATAATCGTGTTTTCAGGTGATCAATTCAGTGTTGTTGAACTGAAATTCAATTATGCCCCGATATTATAATTCTGTAGATATCCTAACATATCATGGAAATATTTACTCGATTGAATCGTTTCAGTGAAACAGGTTTTGAGAAATCTCAGTTTGGGGCCGATTTTAGCTAGCCGTAATGAACACCAAGCGTACCGCCTAATTGCAATGTCTGAGGTCAGTTTTGATGAACTTAACCTCGATTCTGTTCAACTTGTATGCTACGGTTGCTACTATCTTCTCGGCCAGTCCAAAGATTTAGAGTCCATACAAAATTTTAACCAAAACTTAGAGAATAAATTAAAAATAAATAAGTTTCTAATAAAACAATATACGACCTTCTTTCCAGTTTCATCTTTCCGTATTTCATATTGGTTCATCATAACTTCATCTTCTCAACCATTAAATATAAAATATATCTCCCAATTTATTTACTTTTTCTCTATTTTATCACTGTCTCTTCTACTTTATTAAATTTTCTCTTAAACTCGTGTCAGATATGCGGAAAGATAAATTCTTAACATAGGAGTAAAAAATATATAATTTTAAAAATATAATACTGCAAGTGTAATTTGAAATAAAATCACATAGTATTAATTATTTACAACATACTTTAATTCATATTTTTAACTCATACTATTTCATATTATTCACTCTCTATTACTATCAAATACTAATTTGGCCCCTGAAAAATCGAGGTCCTGTGCCAGTGAACATACCGCATGAGCTTAAGACCGGCCTGGCTATCTCATAAAATTTGGCCAATTATCTGCTTCATTGATTGATTGTTGCACATCATTATTAGTCATACTAGCTGGAACGAATCATTTTTCATTATATGAAATGGCTACGTTATGATAAATTACTGATAGATTCTAGAATCATTATTAATTGTCTATAAGATAGTATTTGTGTGATAAATCATTTAGGAAGATGTTCCGGTCGAAGTTTGAACTGGAATTGTCTTTAGGGCCCAAATCTTAATAGAGTGAGTTTGAATTGTCACAAGCTTCCAGTAGTTTGAGCTAATAGTAGGCTTACAACAGAAAATAAAAATCCAAACAAAAACTCTAGATCTTCTATGATCAGTATCACAGTGCTAAAAGAAACAACAAACCAATATATTGTACACTCTGAGAAATTGAACACAGGTTGCTAGCAAGCAATATATAAATACCTAGCCTACGTACAAACTACTAAGAATGTCTTTCCATGTATAAAAAATCAAGTAGGATGTTTATGTAATATATAACCTATACAACTG
Source organism: Plantago elongata (assembly GCA_036897095.1). NCBI lineage: Eukaryota > Viridiplantae > Streptophyta > Magnoliopsida > Lamiales > Plantaginaceae > Plantago > Plantago elongata. Next base: position 37,871 of record JAYMSP010000572.1, read on the forward strand.
TAGTGAGCCTAGCACAAGCTCAACTAAGAAACTTAATTAAAACGACAACTGATAATTGTTCACGATAAATAGAAATAAATAAGAAAATGAGCTATAAAGTTTGTAAGATCATATCTCTCTAAAACTAACATGGTCTTGCATTTCGTGAACATGCGGTTTCCTATCATGACTTTTAGTTGATAGTTGATATACACCATCCAATTATGATTATCATAATTAATGCATATCTAACTTATTTGAAACCAATTTATAAGGGATAAAACTTGCGAATTTGTAGAACAGTGATAGATATTGGACACTAGAATCTATGCTGAATGAATGAAGAATAGATGTATTCATATCCTCATAAAGAGAAACAGAAACCTGTTCCATGTACTTCATCTTGAAGTTGAATATGCTGTTAACAGCCTAATCATGGCAGTTCATATTTCTATATGGAAGGCCTTGAGAGGTATGGCCTTTTGTAGGGTAAGCCCGAAATTTTCTGTCATATCAATTTTATTTGGAGCCACACCATTGTCAGTTTTCCAGCCAAACTTGTGTACAAATGTAGCTAACATTAGGTGCACCATTCGGTGAGCTAGTGGAAGTCCTGGACAAGTCCTCCTTCCAGCACCAAAAGGAATCAACTCAAAACTCTGGCCTCTGAAGTCCATCTTTCTTTCTTCCAAAAATCTTTCTGGCATGAATAATTCTGCATTTGTCCATGTGTTGGCATCTCTACCAATTGCCCATGCATTAAAAAAATCTGTGCATTCTGAGGGATTATGTAGCCATTGACCTCTATATCAGTTCCAGTCTTGTGAGGTACTAATAATGGAGCAGCAGGATGAAGCCTAAATGTTTCTTTTACAACTGCTTGCAAGTACGGAAGCTTTGAAATGTCTGATTCCTGGATCTGCTCATTTTCTCCAACTACGTCCCTTATTTCGCTCCTCAGTCTTGACATTTTATCTGGGTTGCGTAACAACTCTGCCATTCCCCATTCTACTGTCCCTGAAGTTGTCTCCGCTCCAGCCACAAATAAATCCTAACATTGAGTAACAATACCAAAATTAGTGTTAATCCATATTAGACAACTATTGAACCTCAAAAAATGTCTAAACTCTGAATATTAATCAAATTGATCCTTGAGAAGTTGAAAATTACTGAAACTGTTAGTACGTATAGTATATATACTCACAAACAGGAGATGGTTGATGTCATTCCTGGAGAGTTCTGGAACATCCTTCAGCTGATTGAGATCAAGTAGTGCCTTCACCATGTCGTATTCCTCTCGTTTCTCCCCATAGGTCCTGGACTTAAACTTCGTCTATAATCTCATCAAAAACTGCAAATACTTTCTCAAAGCAAACATTTGACTCCTTCATAATACCCTGAAAATCAAACGGTTTCAGGGCAGGAAGTAATCCGACAAGTTGGGCCTGCCAATGCATTTCATCACACCCCAAAATTCTCCTTTTATCTCCTGTGCTGCAGTTGAGTTGAATGCAGCAAATTCCTTCGAGAAAAGTGTGGCTGACATCAGATTTGTGACATGGTAAATGCAGCCCCTCCTATATCAACAATTTGCCCTGTTTTGCAACATTCTTCCAAGTAGGCAGAGAGCTTTTCGATCTTCTCTTTCCTCAAGCTACGGCTAGCATCCAGACTTGAAACCGAAAAAATATGCTCTTTGCATATTTTCCAAAGCTTTCTCCATTGGCTATTCACTGGCAGAAAGGTCATTGAAAATTTGTCATGGTCAAGAACCGTGGTTGCACTTGGAATAGTCCTGCTAGAATATGGCAAGTCATTTGTTTGGAGAATGGACCTCGCAATTTCAGGAGACGACACGGCCATAGTTGTTTTGCTTCCTAACTTGAGACACATAGTGGTCCGTAAGTTTTGGATAGTTTAGCTAGTGACCGATGCGGTTGCGAGCCGAGCACGTGGATATTGCGGATGATGGGGAATGGGTATGGCCCCGGAGGGAGCTTGCTTGATTTTCTGGCCCTGGAATATGATGTTATGACTAGAAGAACGCAACATGAGATGGAAAAGAGAGTGGCTAGGCCAGTTTGAAGGTCCATGGCAATTGGGTTTTGAGGAATATGTCTTTGGTTTGTGGGTGGGTGTTAAGTCCATACTTCCATGTTATATATAAATAAGTTTATAATTACTCCCTTTGTCCCGTTAATAATGAAACAATTTGACTTTGCACGCTTTTTGAGAAAAAATATAGTGCGTAGTTTGGAATGAGTTTGAGATAAAAAAGTACATGATAAAGCTTTATCATGTATTGTTAAAAGTGAGTAGTATTGTGGAATTATTTTCAGAAATAAAATATTATTTCATTTTGGTATTACGTTCAAAAATAAAATTGATTCACTTTCTAATGAGGCGGAGGTAGTATTGGATGAAACTCCAGGTGGTGGGTACTCCGTAGATTGCCACTCGATTGTAAAGTGTCTTTCCGGAACCATTTAAATCTTAATTAACTGTTAGTTTGTTACCACGTGTTAATGGTGAGGAAATGTTTTTGTTATTAAAATGCCACTTTAAACATTCTGACCCGTCCATCATTTTATGAAACGATTTTACTCCGTGACACAATAATGGAAATCACAAGAGATATGCCAATATCAGATTAAGATCTGACGGGCTAATTTTGTTTATATTCAAGTGCTTCCTTCCTGGAACATGGAGGGTGCCAAGGACGGGACGGAGAAAAAATAATTAAGTTTAACAATCGTTAAACGTAATAAAAGATAACAAGTTATAAACTATTAGATTTATACTTAATACAATGATTTTAGGTGTTTCTCATTATTAGGTTCGAATTATATATTTAATAATTTTCAACGTATAAAAATATGTTACATTACTTATTTATAGTAACTTTAAGATACATAACAACCACGATATACAATCATATATTTAAAAAAATAAAATATTCTATCAATTAAGTATATTATTTATTTATTCATTCAATTAATTTAATATTAACACATTTTTTAGTATATTTGGCTGTTGAATTCTTCAAATCTTTTGACGAGATTCTTGTATTTTTAGTTAGATTTGTTTGTACGACTGAATATACATTTTGATACTTTCTAATTGTATGGAAGACTTATGAATTAAATGGTTTTATTTGTGAATAAACTAATTCTTAAGGTATATTAGTCATTTTTTAGTTAAAATTTGGGGGAAGTAATTGATGCCCCTATTTTCTAAGTGGGTCCGTGCCTGGAGGGTGTGGTCTTCAACTTTGAGTTGTCTGGTGTGCCATGAAATCCCAAGACTCATGTGAAACATATTGGAGTGCATAATTTATCATCTTTTATTTTTATTATTTATCATTGAGCCCACCAGTTGAAGTTAGGTCATATTACAGATCCCTCATGTTAACTGTCCATTGAAATTTACATACAGCTCAGTTTCGTTCATACCTCCTAAATGAGTTCATTTTCAATATTTTAGCTTCATTGTGATCCCTTCATTTTTACAAACATTTAAGTTAAGTATTCTTGCTCATGGGTGATCGATTTGGAAGTCTTCCAATTAGAGTTTTTTGATTCGATTGGAGTTGTAAAACTCCGAACTTCCTTTGATGTTGATCTTTGAATCCGATCTTGGAGTTCTGTTGATAAATGGATTCGATCCAAAAGTTTTAGGACTTGCTTGAATTTTTCAAAAAGTTCATGGGTATTCAATAGAGAATTAGATGTTAATCAAGGACATGGATTCCAATTTGCAAAACTTTAAAAAATAAAGAAAAAGAGGAAAGAAAATAAAGTGAAGGAATTAAGAAACTCAACAAAAAGAAGAAAAACTATATATATAAAAGGCATTTTGGTGAATAAATACAACTTTAACCACAACATCATATAAACCAATTCAAGCTGAATTTTTAATCTATCTATAATTAGGAAAGTGTTTAAGTTCATTTATATAAATCTTAAAATCATGGGAGAATTTTTAATTGGACCAAATTTGAGGGTACTATATTCAATGGGTATTATATTCAATTTCTTATGTATTTTATATTTAAACGGGTGGAAATTGCTTCATCACAAATCACCCTTCGTGCTTACAAATACAATATGATTATGAATTTATGATGATGAATACATATCAAACTTATTTTTAACAAATTTATATAACTTGCAAATTTGTAGAACAGTTACAGATATTCGATGCTCAAATCTATGCTGAATGAAAGAAGAATAGATGTATTCTTATGCTCATAAAAGAACACAAACCTATTTCCCTGTACTACATCCTGAAGTTGAATAGTATGATGTTAACAGGCTGAATCAGGGCAGTTTATATTTCTACAGGGATGGCCTTGAGAGGTATGGCCTTTTGTAGGGTAAGTCCGAATTTTTCTGTCATGTCAATTTCCTTTGGAGCCACCTCATTGTCAGTTTTCCAGCCAAACTCGTGTACAAGAGTAGCTAACATTAGGTGCACCATTCGGTGAGCTAGTGGAAGTCCTGGACAAATTCTCCTCCCAGCACCAAAAGGAATCAACTCGAAACTCTGTCCTCTGAAATCAATTTTGCTTTCTTCCAGAAATCTTTCGGGCATGAACGATTCTGCATTTGTCCATGTGTTCGAATCTCTACCAATTGCCCATGCATTAAAAAGAATCTGTGCATTCTGAGGGATTACATAGCCATTGACCTCTATATCAGTTTCAGCCTTGTGCGGTACTAAAAACGGAGCAGCAGGATGTAGCCTAAATGTTTCTTTCACAACTGCTTGCAAGTATGGAAGCTTCGAAATATCGGATTCTTGAATTTGTTTATTTTCTTCAATTGCATCTCTTATTTCGCTCCTGACTCTTGACATTTTGTCGGGATTTCGTAATAACTCTGCCATTGCCCATTCTACTGTTCCTGAAGTCGTGTCTGCTCCAGCCACAAACACATCCTAACAATGAGTAATACAAAAATGTTAGTCTATACAGGAGCAGGTTTGCAAAAACCACATTGCAGCCACTATATTAGTTTAGAAACAACTAAGAATCTTAACTCGTTACAGTTTTAAGCTCAATGTAACAACTACATGAACTTTCCATATGTTCTGGCTAGTTGTCAAAATAATGCTTTACTCTTAGTCTTGTCAGATGCAGATTACCTGGTGTTTTTAATCCTATTCTGCTTCAACAAATGAATCTAGCAATACATGTACACTTTACAGAGTATCTTTTTCTCTGGAAGCTCTTCAATTAACATGTAATTTTATAATTCTGTTACCAAACCTTGCTCAGTAGCAAACCAATTTTGCACATTAGGTATAAATAGGCTCTTTGAGACGCTGAAAACTTTACTATATAATACATATATACTTACCAGCAGAAGATTGTTTATGTCATTCCTGGAAAGTTCCGGTTCATCCTTCTGATTAAGATCAAGTAGCGCCTCCACCATGTCGGTTTTCTGTTTCTCCCCCTTCTTCCTGGATTTCAACCTTTCATCTATAATCTCATCAAATATTGCAAACAGTTTCTCAAAGTAATACTTTGTTTCCTTCGCAATACCCTGAGGATCAAAAGGTTTCAGGACAGAAAAGTAATCCGCAATGTTTGGGCTGCCAATGCATCTCATCACTCCCCAAAATAACTCTTTCATCTCATGTGCTGAACCTGAGTTGAACTCAGCAAATTCCTTGGAAAAAAGTGTGGCTGACATCAGATTCAGTGACGTGGTAAATGCAGCCTCTCCTATATCAACAATTTGCCCTGTTTTGCAACATTCTTCCAAGTAGGCAGAGAGCTTCTCGAGCTTCTCTTTCCTCAAGCTACGGCTAGCATCCAGGCTTGAAACCGAAAACATCTGCTCTTTGCATATTTTCCGAAGCTTTCGCCATTGACTATTCACAGGCAACCACACCATGGAAAATTTGTCATGGCTAAGTGCCGTAGCTGCACCGGGAATAGTCCTGCTAGAAGATGCCAAGTCATTCGTTTGAAAAACAGCTTTTGCAAATTCAGGAGACGACACGACTATAGTTGTTTTGTTTCCTAGCTTAAGCAACATGATCTCTCCGTGTGTTTTGGCTAGTTTCGCAAGTGATTGATGAGGTTTCTGGCCAAGCTCCAAGATATTGCCAATAATGGGCAACGGGTATGGACCCGGAGGGAGTTTCCCCCATTTCCGAGACCTCGAATTCGGTGTTAGGACAAGAACGCATGTCCATACGATGGAAAAGAGAACAAGAGAAACAGTTAAGAGGTCCATGAGTTTGATGGAAACGTATTTGGTTTGCTTATGAGTGTTTTTGAGGTCAATACTTCCATCTTATATAGAGAAGACGATAAGTTTTTCTATGATTACCATTGACAAAAATGGTGATAATATTTCATAAAGATATGTCCGCGTACAGTTAACAAGATCAAACAAAACTGCATCACTGCATATAAGTCAGAGTCACACCGATCAGTTTGTCTATGCTATCTTTGATAGATTATAAAATAATTTTTGAACTTCTCCATCACGTCATTGATTGCGTTCCCGCGTACTACTGGCGCATAAATAGTTCTTTTATTAATCCAGTGTCATAAACCTTACGGCTTGTATTTTCGAATGCGTGTGTGGTGCAAATTTCATATCCAAAAGAAATAGTAGTTTTTATTTTATCATCTTTTCGTCCAGATATGAGTCAGGAAGTAGTATAATTTGATTCGGCCTCCTAGTCTATCGGTCCCAGAGATATGTAAAAGACAGGCAAATGATGTTCATATATATCCATGAGCTTCTTTCCTGAAACATAGAGATGGAGTGCGTGGTGATATGAACAATATAATCCGGCCTTCTAAAGTCGTTATAATACGTCACAACTTACCAAAAAGAAGACGAACCTATGACTATCTCGCAGGGGGCCGTCACTAGAGTCTTGGGACCGGCTCCACCACTTCTCCACAACGGCCTCTCTTGAAAATAGGCTTCCACAAGTATCGGTCCGGCTCCACAACTTTCCCACCAAGGCCTCATACCTAGGGCCGGCATCCCAACGCTCTCACCAAGGCCCTTCGAACTTGTCTTTATTACTTTGATTGAGCCCACGCGCCTCCAGCCTCCAACACGTGTCAACATCTCGCTAAGCTGATCAAGGTCCGGCGTGTCAGAGCCCGAGCTCCGACGAAATTCAACTATAAATAGAGGGCATTTACTTCTCATTAAGGTACTCAACTACTAACTGAAAATCTACTCTCTAGATTTTGAGGGCCGAGACTACGCTCTCCCAACCTCAAATACGTAAAGTCCGTAGTCCGGTTTGTCTTAGGCAAACCGGCCCAAAAGGGTCTAACCCCTTCCCCGTGTTTCAGGTACCTAGAGATGGCCCCATCACCAAGAAAAGCTAGAGACGGCCCCATCATCAAGAGGAGGATCCGACCAAGTCAAGCTAAAAGGAGACCTACTCTACTCACTCCTGACGAAGGCCCCTTCCACTCTACTCCGAGGGCCTACTCCACTCACTCCTGATGAAGGCCTTTTCATCCGGACGAACCTTAGACCAATCGAGGCGAACCAAGACGGGCTAGATTCTACCTAATCCGCGAACCTTGCCTTAGCCTGATTTATACCATATCATATTGGCGCCGTATGTGGGAATCTTTTTTCAATCAGAACAAAAAGTCATGGCACCAGTTAGGGGGCGAGGATCTGCTAAAGGACGAACATCTGCTAGGGGAGGAACTTCAAGTAGAGGACGAGCAATCAGAAGTACACCAACAAGAAGGCGATCAATAAGAGCAATATCACGAAGAGAAATGGCCACCAACCCACCTCGGACAGGCACCACAATATCTGATGTCGGACCTACGAAGACCGTCTCTACTAAAGATGAAAAATCATTAAAGTGTTTCGGACCTACGGAGGCCGTCTCTACTAAAGAAGGAAAATCATCAAAGTGTTTCGGACCTACGAAGGTCGTCTCTACTAAAGATGAAAAATCATCAAAGTGTTTCGGACCTACGAAGGCCGTCTCTACTAAAGAAAGAAAAATCATGAAAGTGTTTTGGACCTACGAAGGTCGTCTCTACTAAAGATGAAAAATCATTAAAGTGTTTCGGACCTACGAAGTCCGTCTCTACTAAAGAAGAAAAATCATCAAAGTGTTTCGGACCTACGAAGGCCGTCTTTACTAAAGATGAAAAATCATCAAAGTGTTTCGGACCTACGAAGGCCGTCTCTACTAAAGATGAAAAATCATTAGTGTTTCGGACTACGAAGGCCGTCTCTACTAAAGAAGGAAAATCATCAAAGTGTTTCGGACCTACGAAGGCCGTCTCTACTAAACATGAAAAATCATCAAAGTGTTTCGGACCTACGAAGGCCGTCTCTACTAAAGATGAAAAATCATTAAAGTGTTTCGGACCTACGAAGTCCGTCTCTACTAAAGAAGGAAAATCATCAAAGTGTTTCGGATCTACGAAAGCCGTATCTACTAAAGATGAAAAATCATCAAAGTGTTTCGGACTCTACGAAGTCCGTCTCTACTAAAGATGAAAAATCATTAAAGTGTTTCGGACCTATGATGACCGTCTCTACTAAAGATGAGAAATCATCAAAGTGTTTCGGACCTACGAAGACCGTCTTTACTAAAGAAGAAAAACCATTAAAGTGTTTCGGACCTACGAAATCCGTCTCTATTAAAGATGAAAAATCATTTAAGTGTTTCGGACCTACGAAGGCCGTCTCTAGGTCCGAAACACTTTAATGATTTTTCATCTTTAGTAGAGACGGACTTCGTACGTCCGAAACACTTTAATGGTTTTTCTTATTTAGTAGACGGGCTTCGTAGGTTCGAAACACTTTGATGATTTTTCATTTTTAGTAGAGACGGCCTTATTAGGTTCGAAACACTTTAATGATTTTTTATCTTTAGTAGAGACGGCCTTCGTAGGTCCGAAACACTTTGATGATTTCTCATCTTTAGTAGAGACGGTCATCATAGGTCCGA